>DF240673.1:18919-107943 GCA_000507305.1 Breviolum minutum Mf 1.05b.01 | reverse complement strand
GGAAATTCCCACATGGCATCGATCTGCATTTCATCGCCTCCAACTCGCATCCACTGGACAATTTGAAGTTGGACAGAACTGTCAGTGCCTTGTCCATGACCACCTGAGATTTTGTTGGATCGGATCACACCCATGCTCCTATTCCATGAGATCCCATCAAAAAACAACCCGTTTTTTGGCTCCTGATTGGAAGATATGACAAGTATTTTACATCGCACCATAAGAGGTCAGCATGTTGAAACCCAAAGTAATGGATAATGGGGTCAATTTACCGACATGGAGCATTTGGGAATTTGGGAATGGATGCTAATGTGTGTGCGCGTCACAGCAACAGAAGACATTTGGCTGAAAGCTTGGGAACACTCTGCTGATGACTTGGATGGTCCTCCCTCATCATGAGCATGACAGCCCAAAGTTCATGGATCCTCATCATCATCATCATCATCATCATCATCATCATCATCATCATCATCATATTCATCATATTCATCAGTACCAGTATCAGTATCATTCATAATTGCTATTAGTTTATCCTCGCCATCATTAACAACACCATCATCAATGAATCATTTTCATGCACCTTTTTTTTTGCACAAGAAACCACATCACCACCCTGTTGGATGACACCACTCCCTCAAGCTGAGATACATGAGAGCATTGTAGTCCACCTCGAAAAGCTGATGAATGATGACCAACGGATGTATACACCCGAACTGAAAACTAATATAGATACCCAAAATGATGGGCCTTGGAAAATGTGACCCCTCCTAAAATATAGCCATGTTTGGTATCTATGTTTAAATTTGCAGGGGTGTATTATGGGATATACGGGGCATATTTTAGGGAGATCTTGAAATACCTCTAGTATTCGTATCCAGCCCTTGAGCTGAAAAACATCCTTCAGATCTTGGCACAACCTAGTACACTGAAACTCACATAGCACCTGAGAAAAGGAAACTTGGGAAAAGAACCATCCATTTTCAGGTGCTTCAGGGAGGGAACATCTCCAGTTTTATCCGGCTCCGAAGCCACATACCTTCGGCGAACCCACCACAAATCATATGAATCCACACCGTGAAATAGATTTTTGGGGAAGTTGGGAGTAACACCTACTCTCCCACACAAGCCCCCACGTTTCTTAAGAATGTTCTCTCTATATAAAATGGGAAAACGCATTATCTTAGGATTCAAAGAATCCCATCTGCAAGAAACGGAGAGAAAAAAGAAACAGGGAAAAACTCAAATTTTCATTCTTTCCACCCACTAGCTCAGTCATCTGAACATGAATGGATGCAATTCTTTGGTTGTCTTAGTGTGTCGTATAAAAATGGAGAAAAAATAACAGCATCTCCTCGAAAACTAACAGCAGGAACATGAAAATGTGGTTTCCAAGATCAAAATCTCCTCTTCCAGGGTTTCATTTGTAGCTTCCAGCCGTTGTTGTTTTTTCGTTGCTGGCATGTATAAAAACATGCTGCTAGAAATTCCTAAAACTGCTTACCATCACAACGGTTAGGGGCATCGTTTTGGATGGTGCCAGGAAACTGGTATGTCCAGTGAGCCATCGTCTCACTTCGCTGGTAATCTCGGTTCCCAGCTCTGAGCGCTCGAGCTGGCCTAGTAGCGGTTTGGGGGGGAGGAGTGGAGCTGCAATATATCAAGAGGTGGGTGGTTGGGGTGGTTGGGTGGTTGGGTGGTTGGGTGGTTGGGTGGTTGGGTGGTTGGGTGGTTGGGTGGTTGGGTGGTTGGGTGGTTGGATGGATGATTATGATTCGATGATGATATGATTCTTTTTTCACAAATGTCATTATGCTACCAAGTCTTGTCATTATGTAGACACCAACAAATGATGCTCATAGCATCATTGAACCAATCAACAATTGAACTATCGAAAGTGTCTTGTCGCATTAGGATGACTATTCTGATTGTTTCAGATCCTATGAAGTTGGTGCATGTTGGGGTGATCTATCATGCAATCTTAAACCTGAGTTGACCGAGCACCCTTGGGTGCAGTGGGATGACGAACCGCCTCTCAATGCGGATTCTCAAACCCATGGCATTCCTGAATGAAGCTTCTGTATTTTGCCCACAGGAAAAAAAGCCTCTAAAATTGCCAGGGTGTATATAATTAATCATAAATGAGCTGTTGGGGGGCTGGGGGTGGGTTTGTCACATGGCATCACGATCATTTGGGTGGAATAAGTGGTGCTGAATCAGGTGATAGAGTTTCCCATGAGTTTACCACTAAATTACATCAACATTGGTTCTTGGGACTGGTTCAAAGGAAACTTCCGGCAAATGCTCGTTCTCACTGCCATTTAGAGTATCACCCGTGGTTGGACTAGCGCCACACTAAGAAAGGACGCAATGCATTGTATGCAAACATGTAGCTCCAAAACCCAAGTTAATGCAGGTATTTTGATTCAAGTTGTCTATTCCTGAACTCTAACATGATAGATTAGGAGTCTGAAAGGGAATTCCCGACACGTCCCGGCACTGTGGAAAATCAAGACCAAATGGACATAACCTACCAATTTGTCTGTTATGAACAAATGCTGACTAAAATTATCTAGAAAGAAAAAATCATCAAATAAATTTAGCCATTTCAATGTTATCAGTTATACGCAACACTATGATCGATCCATATCACTCCACGTTTCCTGCACACCTCCTGCGCTGTTGTTGGGCGGAAGCCATGTATCGTTCAATGCTTCTGGTGCAGCTTCAGGACTTATGCCATTGGTCTCGCATTGGAGGGCACCTGAAGTATCTGGAAATGAAGAAACAACCTGAACCCCAAAACAGGAATTTCAAGTATTTTAACGTCAGTAATTACCTGCTTCTGAATTAACTTCACGACACTTCACGTAGATGTATCTTTGATTCATTTTTTTATATCTTTCAACTGTTTGCCAATTCTAGGGTTCATTTGGATCCATTGTGCAGTGAACTTCGATTTTAGGGAAGCGAAATGGATTCAAGTTGCCTATATCGTAACAAGAACGCAAGTCATGTAGGAGTGCTCAAGGAGTTCCATGGCATAATCCTTCCTGAACCCATACATTTCCAGTGACATGGAACAACCCTGCAAAACTGCATCATTCGTTTTCGCATTCATCACCGACAATACACTTTAGATATGTCATGATATGTCATCCACAGAATGCTATATTATCGATAAATCTTTATATTCATCATTATTCCTTCACAGTGTTTGTCAAACATATAACATACACCACATAGAATATAGCTGTGATCCATTCTTCTTCAACTTCTGATCAAACCATACAATAGGTCTCCCCCTGCCTAATGTCACTTGTTTGCTCCTCAAGCCGCGGCTATCTCGACCATCGTGACCTGTACGAAAAGTCAAGGTATGAACGATGGGAAAGGTGTTTTCTACGCAGTGCCAAACTCATTGTCAAACGATCTCAAAATCACCTGGCTTTGATATTATTCTTGGGGAAGTTTGAAGAATTTCACAAAGACACTGAGTCTGCAGAAGTGGGGACGTGTTCTGTATTCCGAATTGTTTGAAGAACCTACCTGTTTTTTTTCCAAAGGCGTTGGGAGTTTCGGAAGATTTCTGATTCTGCTGTAACAAAAACACTTGACATACCTGGACTCTTGACCCCAACGAAACCCTTTGAAGAATATTTCAGGAAATGATAAATCCAAATCTTGGTTTCCCAATTCTTGCATCATTTCCAGAAACCTGTTTCATGTTTCCTATGCAGTTTGGAAACCTTCTTGACCTGCAATGTCATGACATACCGCTAGGACTATTATAAACTATATTTAGCATTTGTAAAACTTGATTCGGCCTCCATTCTGATGAAGAATCACTTGGGATGACTATCCTTTGGTAGATTCATCATACATATTTGAGGTCTGGGGGGAAGTGAAAACAACTTCCAGTACGAAAAAACGATGGAAAAACCTCTCCAAGGCAAGGCAGCCATCTCCAAGGCGGCACCTATGGGAACCAAGGCCATCTTGGAAGCTCTCCGTTCTGTTGGGGAAGCCATGGGTGGTTTCACCTCCTCAACTTCTTCACCTAGGCGGATCAGTGCTGGATGTTGGAAGTTCATAGCCTGGAAGTTTTGAACAATTTGCACCTGGGATATAGACCCCTGAAGTTTAATTTCGCTCGTTTACCCCTGAAAAAATGATGTGAATGGAAAACAAGCTTCCTGTTTGGGAAGGTAACTTTTCAGGAGGCCATGTTAAACTTTGGGAGATGAAAAATTCTGGGATTACTTCCTATTTTGTTTTTGAGACTGACAGAATTCTGCAAATGCTATGATTTCAACGGAAACTTTTAAAGGAGCGATCATCTTGCAATCATGCGACTTTTTGAACTCACAGATTGTGGTTCCATTCCACTACTTGGGCAACAATTGAGAGCTTGTTGATGGAATCTGGGTCATGTGGGTGTTGGCATGAAAATCAAAGGTGTTCAACCATTTGCTGCACTGAGCAAAGGGTACATGATACTAATTATGACATATGCGCATATGTATAATTATATATTATTATATACATTGATCCCGCCTGCAGAGTCATAGACTCATTGAGATTCCAAGCACCTCAGTATCTTCTGGTCACTCCAGGAAATACTAGTTCTGATCGTTTCTTCCAAATGGCGCCAGGCGTATTTTTTGGGGGTTGCACTGTGCATTACTGTAAGAAGGCCAAGATGTTCCAATGTCAAACCAGCCTTGGGTTGGTTTCGGGAGCTTTCTAAACTTCCCTCCTTCACTTGGTTGGGCCCTGCTATTTCAATTGCGTCATGTTTTTGCAGTTGAACCGTGCTTTTCAAGTTAGATGCGCCATATTGCACTATTACTTTTGCGTGTTTTCGGATTGCGCCAAGCAGTATTTTTGGAGTCAGAGATTCTTTTTTCAATGCACATAATCTCCTCTATATACTCGGCATCTGCAGAAGCAATACGCTGGACTCACTTGACTGCAATGCATCCGGCAACCCCTGAGGGAGTGCTTCAATATCTCAAGCAATCACATATGTTTGGTCTTGGAAAATGACAAACCTCCCTCTCAACAACCCAACCAAATTAGTTCCTTCCTTTGTGGCGAAGTTCACAAATCTAATGCTTGCAACCATGCTGACAAGTGGCACAAAGACTCATCAACAGGAATCGATGAAATGGAATCCTGATACGCCAAATCACGATGATTTCCCCAAAAAAAACACATCAACGACCCCAAGGCTCTTCTTCAAGGTAAACCTTCCATGGAAAAAACACAAGGGAGAAAACAGTGAGAAAGCATAATTTAAACCAAAGGAATACACAGAATGTACCTAGGCCATCAGCCATGGACAGTGCCACGGGAAAACAATATTTGAGGATGGTGGCGGAGCAGCCCATCGGAAAAATATTGGACAAAATATGTTTGTGTTTTGTGAAACTGTCACCCTTGCATCTGCAATGGATGAAATTGAAAGGCATTTGCCAACTGTGATGATTGTCTGCAGATCTTTGACGAAGAAATATTGGTTCTGGTTTCAAACCATCCCTCTGCTGTTTTATTGAAAAATTCCAGGAGTCACAACGAAGTATGGAGGTTGGAGGATTTTGTTAGACTATATATATATATACAGTATATACCGATACGTGTAATTATACTACATACTATCATTGAACACATTTTCTATCATCATGAAGGAACGAGTCTGAGTAGTACAACGCACCAAACATATACAAATCCACATATTCTGCGGGTATACAGTGGCCGGCAGGCTTGCAACTGCCAATGAACCCAAATGGGCGAAAATCAAAATTCACAAAACCACCATCCAGAAAGCATGTTGAAGTTGAACTCCACCTCTTTGATCCTAACCAAAAAGAAACAGCGCTTGATCCCTTGCGTGCAGGTTTTTTTTTGAAAATCAGCACCAACATAAAATGGCAACAAAAATAAAGTGATGTTTGCGAACAAATTGTGTAAATAAAAACAGCCCAACTACCCAATGTGTAGCACTTGATCCATCATCATCCGTTCCGGCACCTTAGAGGACCCGACAAACCATAACCCATCCTGGCATCCTGGGCCCAATTCCCGGGGGCACCTTGTTGTCAACCACTGTGGTTACTCCTTGTGTAGTCTTTGGAGGTGGCGGTGCCACCATCATAGGTGCTACCACCAATGGTGGTGGATATACTGGCAGTTTTGGTGATTGCACAGCTGCTTGTCCACCATATGCACTGGTGACAGGTGCGCTGGGTTTTTCACTAGGCACAGGTGCCATTGCAGCTACCCAGTCTTCACTGCGCAGCAGTTCTGCTGGTAAAGATACCCGGCGTTCCACTCGACCCACAGCCGGTGGGGGTGCAAACACCAGTGATGGTGACTTGCCATCCAAACGCCGTGGCTGCAGCGGTGGGCTGGGAGAGGATCGTTGTTTGTCATCAGATCGGTCAAATGACGGAGCTGGGACAGGGTAGAACTTGGGACTCTGATTCTGAAACGCATCACGTGTTTTGGCTTCTTGTGGTGATGGTGATGGTGTAGGTGGACTAGGGCTACGGCTTTCAGCTGGTTGAGACTTGGGAATCAAAGCTGGTGGAGATGAAGGTGGCACCTGTCCTTAGTTGCAGCAGCTCAATAGCTGCAACTGGCGGGAATTGGCTGTGGAGTCGCTTGAAATCATGTCCACCATGGTATACCTTCTTGCAATTCCAAATGAATCACCAAATCTCATTCTCACAAATCCACACAGGATTGCCTATGGTTTATCAACAGAGTCCAGAATCAGTTGAAGGTAACTAAAAAGTTTCGGATGCCAACCGGGCCAGGTGTCTTTGGGTGGCTTGCCATGTGGAAGTCGTACCAAAAGAAGAAGGCAGCCAATCTGCTGTCTCCGCCTCTGGGGCGTTAGGGATGGTGATTTCCCGAACTCGTTCCTATGACTTTCTGACCATTTTCTACAAATGCCCCTTGGCCATCCCAAAGTCTGGCTGTCATGATTCTCATTGAAAAGAAACAACATCATCTGCACATTCCTACACACACATATTTAGGCAGATTCCTGAGTGGATGATGAGGACAAATGAAGGACATAGAGGACCAGACCCAATCATTGTTCTGAAAGGGACATCATGACCAGCGCACCCTTTGACGGATTCATATTCATATAACCTATATTTCCATTGCCCCCCAACCCTAGAAAAAGACGGCTTCCTTCCACCAACCCATGCCATTACAACATCAGCCTACACAACAACAGCTCTGGAAACTGAATAGGCTCATGGTTTGGGAGGTCAAATTTTGGGAAAAATGCATCACCCATTGCCACTACTTGTGCTAAAACAAATAGACAATGATAGTTGTCCATAACCACCAATCAAACCATACAAAGCCCATATGAGCAATTTTCAAAACTCTTATGACATTCCATTATCGTGATTGGTTCATAGGGCTTCTTACATAATGCCCATCTACCTGGGCAGTACCATCCCCGGGGCGGTGTCCCACCTCTGGCATGCGGCTGTAACCTGACAGTGGAAGTTTGATGAAAAAGTTGTGGGTGCCACAACTAGGCTGGATCATGTTCTGCAAATATATTCCGATATCCCATGTTGATCTGCAAGCTTCAAGTGGTTGGGGAATGTTTTTTTTGCACAGGTTTGATCAACTATAGATACTATAGATACATCCCCATCCAAATTGAAATGCATGTGCATTTTCCCATGCAAAGTACAAAAGTGTTTTGCCAAGTAACCACAGGTATACAACCCTTTTATTGAAGGAATAAGGGTGTCTAGTATGCATATCATATCACCATTTCAGAAGCCACATCTGGAAACGAATCCGTCCCTCCTAAGCTTCCAAACTCATACCTCCAACACTGGAGCGATTCCTGGCACACCAGCGGCATAGGTGATGTCAGATGTCGTTAAGAATCTTTAAGACTAAGATCCTGAAAAAAGCACTCTAGAAGGTATAGTGATAGGTGATTGGTGGCTTATGGCTGCTAGCTCCTTCATCCGGCTTTGGAGGGCTTCTTCATGTTGAATCCCAACGCATGGCTCTATCAATCTATTCAAGTACTCAATTCAGTAGGTTTCAGCAGGACAACTTGAGGAACAGCATCATATGAAAGGCTACTGCTATAATATAATGTCCCTTTTCTGGTGGCCATTGATGCCCTGCCCACTGCAGCACGAATTGCTTGCCATGGTTGCGATTCGTGCCCCATTTCTGCATCACCCTTCCGCAAAGTACTTCCAACTTTCCCACAATGATTAAGGCCAACACACATGACCTCAACACGGAAATGCCTCCCTTCTCATCCCATCCCTGTGGGTTTGTTCCCTACCTGGCAGAGAGCACCTTTGGTGATGCCACCTTCCTTGGGTCAAGGAAGCTAAAGCTGCAATTTCTGAGTCTATCATTGAAGCGCATCAATACATGTGTATATGATACGCTGTTTCTTCACACAGTAAAAGAACTAGACCACACTCTGGCCCGAAAGAATGATAGCCCAACGTGGTGTGGTGTTATTGTGGTGGTGTGGTGTTACTGTGGTGGTGTGGTGTTATTGTGGTAGTGTTTTTGTGGTGGTGTAGTGGTGTTTTTGTGGTGGTGTGGTGGTGTTTTTGTGGTGGCGTGTGGTGTTTTTGTGCTGGTGTTTTTGTGGTGGTGTTCTTGTGGTGGTGTTTTTGTGTATATGATACGTTGTTTCTTCACACATTAAAAGAAAAAGTAGTAGTAGTAGTAGTAGTAGTAGCAGCAATAGTAGTAGTCGTGGTGGTAGTGGTAGTGGTAGTGGTAGTGGTAGTGGTAGTGGTAGTGGTAGTGGTAGTGGTAGTGGTAGTGGTAGTGGTAGTGGTAGTGGTAGTGGTAGTGGTAGTGGTAGTGGTAGTGGTAGTGGTAGTGGTAGTGGTAGTGGTAGTGGTAGTGGTAGTGGTAGTGGTAGTGGTAGTGGTAGTGGTAGTGGTAGTGGTAGTGGTAGTGGTAGTGGTAGTGGTAGTGGTAGTGGTAGTGGTAGTGGTAGTGGTAGTGGTAGTGGTAGTGGTAGTGGTAGTGGTAGTGGTAGTGGTAGTGGTAGTGGTAGTGGTAGTGGTAGTGGTAGTGGTAGTGGTAGTGGTAGTGGTAGTGGTAGTGGTAGTGGTAGTGGTAGTGGTAGTGGTAGTGGTAGTGGTAGTGGTAGTGGTAGTGGTAGTGGTAGTGGTAGTGGTAGTGGTAGTGGTAGTGGTAGTGGTAGTGGTAGTGGTAGTGGTAGTGGTAGTGGTAGTGGTAGTGGTAGTGGTAGTGGTAGTCGGTAGTCCGGTAGTGGTAGTAGTAGTAGTAGTAGTAGTAGCAGCAATAGTAGTAGTCGTGGTGGTAGTGGTAGTGGTAGTGGTAGTGGTAGAAGAAGAAGTAGTAGCAGGAGTAGTAGTAGTAGAAGTAGTAATAGTAATAGTAATAGTTAAATTAAATGTAGTAGTAGTTGTTGTTGTAGTAGTAGTAGTAATAGTAATAGTAATAGAAATAGTAATAGTAATAGTAATAGTAATGGTAAATGTAGTAGTAGTAGTAGCAGTAGTAGTAGTAGTCGTAGTCGTAGTAGTAGTAGTAGTAGTAGTAGTAGTAGTAGTCGTCGTTTTTTGTAGTAGTAGTAGAAGTAGTAGTAGAAGTAGTAGTAGAAGTAGTAGTAGTAGCAATAGTAGTAGCAATAGTAGTAGCACTAGGAATAGTGGTAGTGGTAGTCGTAGTCCCGGATGAGGTAAACTCAGGGTCGTTGGTATGAAATCATCATGTGCCCTCCTGAAGACCCTAAGATTTCTACACTACAGGACCGTTGCTTGTTTCTGTTAAATGCGAATGTCGATATCCGCCTTTGATATTGACACCAGGTCCCAGGTCACAACAGATTCCGCCAACATCTTTTGAAAGGCAAGTTGCGGCCGCGCCATGTGAAAGGCAAAATTGTTTGGCCTTGTCCCCGCGGTGGGTCTGAGGTATGGTCTTTTTTGATTGGATAGAAAGCTCAACCAATTCTTGGTATTTTTGTTTTGCAATCATGAATCGCTGGTGGACTTTCAATGATTGATGGTATTTTCTCAAAATTGACAAAGTCAAAATATTGGATCAAGGATGGTTGAGGGGTATATTTTTCGCATGTTTGCTCTTGGCATCTACCGATCCAACGGTGAGGACACCAGGACACCGAACGCTGGCACCCGTGTCATTCGCATGGCAACAGCAGGAGAGTTGCACCTCGCAGTGGCTGGAGATTTGTCAGATCCAAATACATTGGTAGCTGAGAATAGCTGGCGAAAAACAAGAAGTAAAGTGTCGTGCATATGTTCCCAAGTCTTTTCAGGGGTTAACAATACTATAACATACTACATATAACTATATATATATAACTATGTTGTACTATGTTCAATCATGGAGTTCTGTACAGTGTAGGAGGTCATAACAGTTCAACTGCCCAAAATGATTCGTCAAATTCACAGTAAGCAACACTGTACCCTTCAATCCTTTGGCTGGCGTCATCAAGAAAACACATGCGATGGGATTTCGGATGAATTGAAAGTGACCACACAGTGAAGTTATCTTCACCGGTTGTAGTCACATTGCTGGAGTTTCAACGTAGGTTTTGTCATAGCACCAGTTCGGTGGAATATGATGATTCATAAACCTGCCAGATTCATTGAGACAAGTGTTGCAAATGCACAATCTTGTATCAACATGTACCAAGATCCAACTTGGAAACTTGACATGCTATTGTCAGTGGAAGTTTCGAGTCCCACTTGGCTCAGCAGGCATGCCATGCCGCAATGTCTTTTTGACGCTCCCATGGTTCAATCTTGCCACATGTCTTTTGTGGCGACTTGGACTGGGCCATTTACTGCAATTTTGTCGGGTTAGTTTTATTTTCAGGACCATCACTCTTTTTGTTGAGGCCACTCATTGCATTTGGCCCGAGTCACTCTTCGTAAATCTTGCCGTATCTAGCAAATTTCTTGCGAAGTGCCAAATGCTGGCACACTGGCAGGTGCTGTGGTTTTGTGAATCATGAGAATTGAACCGTTTGAACAGAATGTCAACAGAATGGATTTCTGATTTCTGATGATTTCTGGTTTCATCAGCACCCTACCCTCAAATCCCTCAAACTGGGACGATTTCGTCCTTTCTTGACGTTGCCATTAATGATCCTGAACCATTGACAGTCGACAGTTGGATGGATTTGGATTCATGTTTGGTCTGGGGTGGCAACCATCAAGTTCTAAGTTCTAACTTGACGAGAAAACAACGAAAGTTGTCATGAAATACATCTCAAAGTCCAGCAGCCAGCAGTCCTGCAAATAGAAGAATTATGATTCAGCTCTTCAAAGAATCGAAGAATTCTATACTATTCCAACCCACAGGTATTTTCTGAATATTGTTGGACCTCGTGATTCCCCACCAAAGTATAACTACAACTATAACCTTGTAAATTCCACGAGAACTTTGACTGGCCAGTCCGACGAGGATGTTATGATTTTGCCAGCACTACCGGGAAGGTTTCCTCGCAAATGGCAAAGCATGATACACCCGTAGGATGTACTATGCAAAACTATTACTATGCTTCGGAAACACCATGTATATCCATGCATGTAGTATCAATATTATGTAATATTGTGACGGTGTAGCAGTGTAGGTCCTAGCTCCTAGCTGGCTCACCCCGGTTGTTTTGGACAAACAATGCCGTCAGCACCCAGGCAGCCCAAAACAAGCTACTCCTGCTTTTGGACTTCTTGACCGTGTAGGCTACCAAAGGCTTTCTTCATCCGCAGCACAATCTGGAACGTATCTAAGGTTCTCCTGGAGTGTGTGCATACCAAACACGTGGAAACTGCGGATGTAGGTGGGAAAAAATCAATTTGTACACTGAAGCCACTAGTGTGTCGGGAAATTGGGCCCTGCTACTGATTGTTCGCGCGAATCCTCAGTTTCTTTTGATATACTGTATGTTTTTGTTTTTTTAATTCGAAGGGCAAATGGCAAACCTTGCTTTTTTTAATTGCAAGAAGAAAAAAACCCAACACACAAACAGGAATCGTATCATCATGGCACGTCACCAGTTGAACATCCTACACCTGAAGGTAATCCCAAGCCCCTAGGCCAGTCAGCGTCCTTTGGCACGTGCTCGCACCATCCAGGCTTGATATTAGACCGGTGCACCGAAGGAGCTGCGCCAAGCACTGGTCCCTTGTCATACATTCCTGGCATTGGCTGCAACCCAAGCTAATGATCTATGAAGATATCCAGGACCACGATTATGCGGAACACTGGATGGTTATGGATTTTGCCATCAGTTTTAAGCTCAAATTTTTGACGTGCCTGCTCCTTGCACGAAAATTAGTCATGGTCTTGAAACGAACAAGAAAAAATACAATTTGTGGGAGAACATATTTTGCATCTATATATTCAGGTCGCTCGTTCCATTTTCAAACAAAACAACTCTTCTGCAGCGTAATTATCTGTTTCCCTTGAATCCCCGAAACGTAGCACTGTGGATGACTCTTCCACTTGAAAAACAGACATGCTGACCCCCCGTGCAGCCAACCTCCTTTGCAATCGGGCACATATTGCAAAGCACTGGGTGAAACCCATTTGCACCACTCCTTCCCCCCAGAAACACAGTTTTCGGCTGGGCCGGGTGAAGGCCAGGTGTGCATCAACCGTAGAGGCACCAGAAATTTTATCCAGCTACATCTATATGGGAGGGCTAAGTATGGTTTCAAATTTCATATCATCCGCAATCTGCATGTTTAGTATGTGGGGGCCTGCAGTCTTTCATGTTTTGATGTATTTTGGCGGGGAGGCCACTGGAACACAATAAAGCTAGCAGTCAAAGTATGGAAACTTCATGACTTCATATATCTACATACTTCATACCTTATCTTTCATTGAAAGGTCATTTCAACTTGTGTTAGGCCAACCTGTCATTTTGTCACTGCCTTCAAATCAATTCTATACCGACATTGATATTTCCAAAAGGAACTTTTAAAGCCCCATGACTGACATCAATGACCAAACATTCTGCAGAAGTGGCCACCATTGTTAACATTCCCCACCTATTCCCTCCGCACCAAAAAAAACATGTGCACCAACAACATCTTACACAACAACGACATGTTTTTGATTAAAACTGTCCAAAGAAGGTTCATCATTTCAACTTACTGTATATAAGTTGACTTCAACAACAGAATAATTACAATTCAGAAACTTCACGCCGCATCCCAAAACCAACCAACCCCTGCAGTCCGGCTTGCCATCTGGACCTAAAGGTCCACTACTGGGTGCTGGTTTCCCAAACCAACATGGAGGCACCACAAATTGCCTAGGAAAACACAGCAGAACATCCACCAACATGTCCCATCATGAACCCCCCATCCTTCCAGAAATGAATCAACATGAAAAAACACATGTCTTTATGCAGAGGCTAGATGTGATCTATGTGGTTAGCACAACTGTTTTGCATTTTGAGAATGCCATGAATAGATGCATGAATAGCTAAGAAACCTGAGGGGAAAGAGTCGACAATCGAAAAGCTTTCCTGTATCCTCTAAACTTATCGTCACCATGTTGCAAAACTTTCAACAGAGATGGCATGAGTCCTCCAAGTGGTGCCCTTACCCTTGCGATCAACATCCGGTTCAGTAGAAACTATACGCCATTTGCTGCCAAGGCAAGCTAGCTTATCTGGGTTTCGGACTCATGTTTTTTTCTATTTTTTGCTATGATTCTTCTGGCCTTCCGGCCTATTTATGAAAGTCATTGTACTTCCATAACCTGAATTGATCTGCTATCCACTCGCCCTTGGCGTAAGGTTGGCAGTTTGATCTCCCCAAAAATCTGAGGCAGGTGCACTAACCAAGGGATATAGCCACACCAATGAGGAGCGGAGGTCAAGAGCTTACCTCAAACATGGGTGAGGGCCCCAAGGGTGAGGGCCAAAAGTATGCCAAAAAGTATAGTCAAAACCTGCCATATCAGATCCAATCGTGGCAATCAAGGCAATTTGAATGTGACTTTGATCTCGGAAAGGTTGTCCAACAAACATGCCTCACAATTCCTCATAAGGTTCCCTTGAAATGGGCAACTCCAAAATTCATATAGCCCGCATGACAAAGTTTTGTGGATGATTTCTTCTTCGACAAATACCACGGGTGCTGAGATTTCGCAACAGCCCAATTGCAAACCAGCTGCCATACACCATGGAGGAGCTATTCTCCGAAGATTCCTTGGCAAAATCTCCTCATGTCATCCCTTATGGTTCCTGAACTATGATCTCTTAGAGAAGGATACATTTCAAACACACAATGAACACTGCATAAAACTACACGTGGACAGGACATGAGGTTTGAATGCGTCAGCTGTCAGAGAAGCATGTATGCCTCATACAACCCTCAATCCGATTGAGTAAACCTATTTCTATGTTCAAAGCTGAAAAATATTGCTTTTTTTTTTCGGGGGGGCAAGTGTTCAAGACCTGAGATGCTGGAACAGTGTGAGCCATCTACTGTACCGTATGCATGAATCCTTGCATGGCAAACCTGCAACTTCATCAGTTCTTACTGCCTCAGCCAACAGAACAAGAACAAGGAAAGCTTGACCTAGCTGATGTCCAAAATCACCTCTGCATTTACGGTTGCGTAGCATTCTCCTGTAATGCTGCGGTGGATTGTTCTGCCCCAAAATTCCCCAACTCCCAGGCCCAATGTGATGAGTTGCCATCTGAAGAAATAACGGTCTCCATGCCAAGTTTGCTTCCCGTTGTCGCCTCAGCTACCACACAGCGAAGCTCAGTCAATCCTTGCCACCAATCCCCGAAGCATTTCAATGCCCTTGTCACCATGGTTACATCTGAATATGTTTGCTCCATTCTTTCTATAGGCAAAAATATGCGTGCGCAAAAAAAAGGAAATGAGTGGCAATTAAAAGGTCAACTTGACCTTCACAAAGCTTCAAGGGTTCATCATGCTTCATCATGATTTTGCCAGGCGATTCGAGGTTTCTGAACCAAGCCGCAGCCAAAGCGATTCGATGTGCTCATTGCAATCCTCAAATGTCACGTGATTGAAGCGTCCACCAGGTGATATTACGAAGCCAAAAAGGGGGGGGGGATGGTCCTGTTAAGAAAACACGATCTGTACAGTATAATGTACGACTTCAAGCCTAAATTATTTCGAAGCAGCAAAAGACTGAATGTTTTTTTCTGTTCAACTCCCGTCACAGCTTTCAAAGCAGCCCACGTCAACCTATCTAGTTAAAGACAAGGGGTTTGCGTGAATCATCTCCAAAAAAGATTCCAAGGGACTCAGTGAACAAAATGTGACAACCACATGCTGTAGAATTCACTCAGCCTCCCCTGCTTTTACATCTCCCAAAGCCATCACGAAGAGAATCCGGCGAATAGTGCTTTTGCGATTCAGGAATGTGGGCACACCAATCTGGTGTCCTTAGCAGCAAACATGTGGGTTGAAGGCACCCCTCCAACCACAAAATACAAACAAGTTTGCCTGGGATGAGCTTCAAAAACACCTGACGGTAGACCACCCACACGTTTCACCGAGCATCGCAGGCTTCTTGGCTGCTACAGGAGCTGGTTGGTGTGGAGCGCCACCCAAATCGGAACACTCCTCTCGGAACAAATACCAGTGGCAACAGTTGGGAAGGGAAACGCAAGTTGATGACAATTTGCTGAAGTGGTTCGGCTTTGGAGGCTGCACCGTTTTTTTCTTGGTAGCTTGAGGTGGTGGTTGAGTGTGAAATGAGGCAACCCAAGAATCTGCCAGTATTTAAAATAAATCCTTGGCCGTGCCCACCAAATGGTCAAGTAGTCTAAAGAAACAACCAGAACATACCAGAACCATGACGAACAAACAATTTCTTAAGAAGCACCCGCGGAGGTTATGGAGTGGTGTTTTCATGTCCTCTATTTTTGTGAAGTTCTTGTTTGTTTCCGCAGAGAATACGTAGGTGGGAATAGCAATGCTTGGATGACATGTGCTCTTTACGAACCATGTGCGTCACCAACAATTAACAACGACAACCAACCTTGACAGCAACCGTCAACCGTAACAACGACAATCCACCACCACCACCACCACAACAACAACAACAACAACAAAGACAAAGACCAAGAAGAAAGGAAGAATGTTAGCCGCACAAAATAAAATAATAAATATGTATATATATAAATATAGATATCCTGATTTGTGTTTTATTGCCACATCTTGAGGTCTCAGGATGGATTTTTTGTTGTGCAAGGGCACAATTTCAATGATAGGACAGCTGCCACCTTTTCTGATCATGTTGCAATACATTGAACTTCTATAAATCTACAACACTCCCTAAAATGTACCATACCCCCTGCAAAAATGGTATGGAACCCGATCATTTCTTTTAGGATGTTATCTTTTCAGGTGCTATTTTCGCCTCTTAAGGTTTTTCTGGAATCTCATGGTGCTCCTGCACATAGGGCTTGGCACCATAGGAAACGTGCTGACACCAGGCAGGTTTTCCATCAGGACCTAGTGGTTCATCAGTTCGATCTGGTTTTCCAAACCAGCATGGAGGCACCTTGATCGCTTTTCTGGTTGGGAAAGGGTGGCTGGAATGATGTTGATCAAATGGCTGGTTTTGGTTAGATGCTCAAAAACATAACTGGCGCAAGTGTGATGGAAAAGTGGACAAAAATAGATTAAACAAATATAAATGCATACCAAACTTCAAACGACATCACACTTAAATGCGTGATTGTTTTAACCAATAACTGGAATGAAGAGCCCTACGCTTTTATCAACACGTAGCACTAAGTACCTCAAAAAATGTACGTGTACCCGAATTTTGTTTGTGTGGGGGTCCAGACATTAAGATTGTGTTGAATCATCCAATGAACCCTCAAGTTTTCATATGAAAACCACGTGAATTCAATGTGAAGTTTAACATCTCAAAATCGCCAAAGAAAACAATGCTGACTGGGCACCACAAACTGTACCAACCAAGGGATGTGTGCACACCAATGAGGCGAATCCACCAGCAACTTCCTGCGGAGAAATCTGGATAAAATGCAATTCATGAACCTGGCATCCGATTGAATGTTTAGCAAAGGATTTCCCTTTGCAAACCCACTAGAATTGGGGGATGTAGTTTTGCCATGAAATACTTTTGATAGTACTTCAACCCCCCCGCGAAGCAAAATTAATCTATATTATGTATACTGTATATTACTATGCATATTTGCACTGTCAACCCGACATTAATGTCAACTCCCCCGGTCCCGTAGCTAGGTCCACTTGACCTTTGCAGCCCAGGGTCCCATACATCCCTTGAGTTTCGTCCATTGACTGGCTTGAAGCCAACCTGAGTTCAGAGGTAGAGCTTGGAACCACATGAACTACCTTTGTTGAATGAAAGTTGCCTTAAATAAAGCAGTTAGCAAATTCCTTCACTTGTTGAGCTGGGTTGGGCCAATCCTGAGTTTTAAAAAACTCGCCGTCATAGCTCTGCCTCTTCCCAATTTGGACATCATAAATACCATCTTCAAAATCATGAAGCCACATGGGTTTCCCCACTTCGAAAATTCCTACCCCCCTTTTTTGAGGCTGCCAAGTACCCAACGCAATTCAATGATTCAATCAACCACCCCCGGTCCACTTAGATTCGTCCCCAAATCTGATCCAAAAGACTCCATCTTTACCTGCAGGAGCTGTGTGCGAAGCTGTGCTAATTCCATTGCTTCTTCCTGCCCACGGTGCCGGTGCCCCGAAGTCGGACCTTTTCTGAGCTTCGATACGATGTTTTAGGGTGAAGGGTTGTGAGAATCTTTCAAGCTGGTGAAACCCGTATAGTTGGAGGGGTGACAAATGTCTACAATAATTTCTGTGTCTCTCTCTCTCTCTCTCTCTCGGGCTTATCAGTATTTATCTGTGTCTATCTGTATCAAACCATCGGATTCCATAAGGGAAGCAGCTCTTGACATTCTGCATGGTAGACGGTAGAGATAATCAACTTCTAGTTTTATAGGTAGCTTTGGCTTGGCAAAGTCTTTGCAAAGGCATATGGGACACAGATTCACGAATCATCAAAATGGACCCCTTTCTAGTCCAGTTTTCAAAGCGGATAGCTGGAAAATTTCAGCTCATGATCAGTCATGATTGTTCCACACTGCAGCCAATATGTTGTCGCATCGTCGCATGGCCTTCTTTTCCATGGAGCTATCGCAATTTGATACTGTTGGCACTATAGTATCATAGTCTTGGGCAAACTTTCCACACCCAAGAGCCAATTCCAGTGAAGCTGACAGCTTGGCACACCCTCCTGTTACTCTCGTGTTTATCAGGTTGTTTCTCTCCTCCTCACAGGATCCAGCATCAAAACAAATAGCCAAGGCCATTTGTACCGTGCAAAGGCACAAGAAGCGGAACGCCATGGCTTTTTTCATGGATTCACGAATGAAACACGGTTGGCGTTCGCGAAGGGTTTGTCGCAAGAACGGTGCCACCTGTGATTAAAACAGGAGCCCAAAAAAAGCAAAGCGGCATTACACACTTGTCAACATGACCTGGTGATGACAGGTAAGAGATGAACCTCCATTTCAAATAATAAAGAAGAATACTATATAATACTATAAACATCTACCAATTATAATGATAATGTTGATTTCTCTGATCTGGCTTCCGGATTGTTTCCCCCCAACTGCACCAGCATGTTTGCTGGAAACCCCCCCAGTTCCCAAGTCATGCTTTTTTTGCTGAGGTCAAGCACGGATTGGGCATACTTCGCGCGTGCGACCTGGGCTTCGTCCCTGAAAAATGGTGCTCGGGAAGTTGGGAAACTACTTTCCATTTTGGGGGGTTGCCAATTTTTAAGCCTATTTTCAGGGGCGAACTATTAGTTTTTTTTTGGGGGGCGTATCTTGTTAAATAGACTTTTGCCCAAAAAACACATTAGAAAAAAGAGACAGAATACCAAAAAAAACACACGGAGGGTTCCGAACTCCCTGATTTTTTTGCTCAAAAAAAAAATGCAACAAAAAACAGACATTTTTCCAACTCCAAGTGGCACATAGGGACCATGACCATAAGGAGAAATGATAGGAGTACTTGGGCTTTGCATCGGTGATTTGGGTCCCACTCTCCTGAGTCCCGGCGAAACGGCTGGATGGATCTGGATGGCGGGGGTTACCTCTTCACCAATGGGGTTTCCGCTTGGTTTGTTTGGGAGGGCACGTGGTGCTACCCCATTTATGGGTACCTCACTTCCCGTAATCATGTCAACATGACATTTGCTGTGCATAGACCTTTTTACGCATCAAAATTTTAGATTTGGAGTTGGATCTTCGTGGGACTCCCAAAATGTAAACTGAGCTGCTGATTGCTAACTCCTACAGTACCAGTTTACTAGTTTGCAGTAACTTCACACTTCACTCCAAATTAGACTCGTTTGACCTATCCTTCATTGATTCCCGATATGTCAATGGATGTCCATGAGGTGTATTTGGTGAGGTCAAAGAGGAGTTGTGTACACTATACATCGCGAGGCCTAGGAAAGAATGACAGGCAACGAGATAGAGACAAAGTTTTGCAGTGGTGTCACCAAATTCATCCAAATTCTACACATTTCCTATACAACTAAATTGTTTGCTGGGGTATGCTGGGGTCTTTTATTTTCAATATTCTGTGGAAATGACACCAATACATGCAGGAGAGATATACATTGAAACATGGGCGTATCTCATGCAAACTAAAGCCACATAAAACCACCCTATCATACGCTATCCACATCATATCTAAAGTATTCTAAAGTCTATAAATGGACAGAAGCATCTCATGAACAACCACATCAACATGCCCTGGATCCACCGCTTCATTAAGGTGAGCATCGATGCTGCTTGTGCCACAGGCATGGGTGGATGATGAAAGCCCTGAGAAGATGCCACTGAGGCCATCCTGCTTGAAACTGGGGTAAGTGAATCATATCTCAAAAGCCTGGACAACTGAACGGGGTCAAATTGACTTGGGGGATCACAATACAATCACAAATGAGTATATGTATACAAAACTCATAGACCTATCATGGCGATAGATGTTTCTTTCCCGACTTCGTTCCAAAGCCGCGTCTCAGCTGCATGAATTGCAAAAACTATGAATTGTATACGGGCAGTCTCTCCCTTTCATACTTGGAGACTTAGAATGAATATATGAATATCAATATTGTATAATATTCACGTATATAAATTGAGAGACCATCAGAAAAATATCGCCACAAATCTGCATGGATGGACCCACTGCATGATGCAACCAAAACCCCTCTAGGCTGGGAAGCCACTCCGGGGCGGCATGTAGCCACGTGGAGGAGTGGTGAGATGCCTAGGTCCAACTTGACAAGAGAATCAGCAATCAATCTACATTAGTTGGGCCTTTGTGTTTTCTCTGTTAGCTTGCACCAGAATCATGGAAGAATCTTCCAGCTAAACTACCAGAGATGTCGCTCAAAAAACCTGCAAATCATTGAAAAAATCGTGAGATAAACTACCCATGGAACTGGTGCGCGGCCTCAGTCCGCAGGAAACCTGTGGACCTGTGGGTTGCTTACAGACTTCGCACTTTCCCAACACGCTGTTGATTATATTTTAAAAACGCCCCGGCCAAGTCTCAAAATCGGATTTTGCACACAAAAATGGAAGCGCAAAATGACACGAAGAGCATGATATTTTTCCTTTTCTGATCTTTACCTTCTTGTTTTTAAACTGCTCTTTTCTGGTGGTCGAGCTTGGAGGTTTAGTATTCAAAGCTACCGAGACTAGTAAGCCATCAACGGATACGTAGTAGATATCATATTTTAGTCATATGGAAAAACAAACTAAACTTAAACTACACAAAACAGTGTTTTCCTACGTCACGCATTATTTTATTGCAACCTTCCAAATATGTCTACAATCAATGCTACCTTTTATGAAACAAACATGTCTTTCAATGAGATCAGAACCATGATTTTCACCAAGGTTCCAGCCATCAAAAAGGGCACATAATTTGCCCACAAAACGCAAACAATCGCCATCCAACTGAAAAGTAAAATTCCCCAAGTAGTGCTACTCAGAGATGTACTAATTATAAAACATACCATGACACTCCAAATCATTATACTTATTGTGCTATATAAATTGAAAAAATAAATCCTTATCATCAAATCATTATTGTCAATACATATACTCACATCATTTCACATCTTCCAACTGGATTTCCTCAGTGTGATGATATTACCACCAAATCGGTCAACGTTTTATCCTAAGTCTTCAACATGTTCACCTCGGCCATTCACTTTAAACCAGGATACTCTGGAAGCTCTTCCGCAACTTTGGCCTGGTACTGTTGGGGAGTTGATGGACAGTTTGCAGCTACTTTCAGTTGATATAAAATAGTGAATACTATGGGTCAATATATGTGACATTTGAAATAAAAATATGTATTGTTTCATGATTGTATGAATTGCAGGTCTTTATTGATTTTAACTGATGCTTTGGGGTCCCAATATTTTTGATAGCTGTGTGGTCAGATTTCAGGAGCGCAACATTTTGAAAGAGGTAGACCCTTGAAAGGCCAATGACGGCACCAGGTGAAACAGCGAACGCGCGAGAAGCAAGGACTTTTTTCCGAAGTAATTTAGAGATGTTAACCATATGACTACGTGTCGATTTGTCGCTATTCCAGAGCCAATTGCAGTGTTTTGGCAATTCAACGCAATTCAAGTTGATGCCCGACAAGAATAGAAATGATCGGAGGATATCTGCCTGGCATTTAACATGAACGATATGTAGGTGAACTATGAAAAGACTGCAAAAAATATGCTTGAGACTTGGACTTCAACTACTGTAACCTGTTACTGGGATCTACTAGATCATTGTGAATCAAGTGCTGGATCATGTTGCGTTAAAACTTACACGCCTTTGTTATTATTGGAACGCCTGATCATCCCTAAAAGAAGGGGCACATGCATGTAACGCGTGTAAAAACACAAGCTCCACACTCCAAAGTAACCCTGATGACGCCATCTCAGCCACAACAAAAACATTTTTAAACTCTACAGTATACCATATGATTATTCTGCTTAGAGATTCCTGCAATGGGCTATGCCAAGGGGATCAAATATACTGTGTATATATATATATATATACTTTTTGCATACTTGTATTGTATATACGTGTTATATACTTATAAATTGTCATATTTATACGAATTTCATATATTTTAGGGTGATTATCCTCGCACTCACCGTGGAAGGTGACGGTAAAGCTTGGAAACTAGTGACGACGAAAAAGCCTGAACGGGATCATCATGAAAGATCATGAAAGATCTACATGTAAATCCCCAATCGAAAATATCCACTAACATCTCTAACCACAAAATACCAACCGTGGTGACAAGTCACTTGAGGAGTTCCAAGGGTTCTTCCACCTACAGTCCGTCGTTGCCCATGTTCATTGCGCCCCTGGCCAAAGAGGGGCCATGGGGCCCCCCGGGCTGATACTGGTAAGGGAAACAGGTCGGAAGGTTTGACATGATAAATTCATGTAAATCAAATGAAATGTGCCGAATCAACAACAACAACAACAACAACAACAACAACAACAACAACAACAACAAGAAGGTACCGGCGTTGTTAGTTACCCCTGGTAATTTGCATTTCGGGCAACATGGGTCATATCAAAATCATTGCTACTTCCCACGTTTTTTTCGATTCTGAATTTTCACTGTCGTGTAAAAAACCTTCCAAAACTGGGTGCGGAGCTCAATTTTTGCGATTTTAGATTGGGAAGTAGGAAGCACCGAAAAAAAGAACTTCATTCGCACTCATGTTTTCCTTTTGTCAGTGTTGTTGGCACAATTGTCCGAGCTGCTTCCACCAGTTTCGGTTGTTGAAGCGCCACATGTAGCTGTACACATACTGTTCCATTCTGGGATTGAAGCGTCTATCAGACTTGCTTCTACTGCACAGGCTTTTGGGAACATGTTTTTTTCATGCGGACATCTGATCTGAGTCAAACCACGGCCTGTTGCGGTGGTGTTGATGTAGAAACCTCAGAAGCGACCTAAAAAGGGCGAACCAAGTCATTCGCCGTGCGTACCGGCCTCTTGGCCGTCCATTGAAGGAGTAAATTGTCAACGGCATCCTGTAATGATGCTGACATACTCACTGCAAGCCCTTTTTGAGGGGGGTAGATGCCCAAATGAGAACAGTTCAAACCGGAAACAAAAGCAACATCACAAGAAAACATCTTATCAAAAACGCCAACAAACGATTTGAGGAATCTTACCCGAGCCCCTACCGTCAGCTGTCCATTGATAGCTGCAGGGCAAGACAAAGCAGGACGCCAACAAGTTTGGCCTCCTTCCACAACTTGCAGGGGATGTTGAAATCCCAAACAAAAAACCATGGCCGCAAATTCAAGCCATGAAATCTGTACAATTCCCTCTGCTCGATCTCGTTCCGTCATCAAGATATCTAAAAGCAGTCGTACGATGCCAGCAGGAAAAATGAAGCCCGAAGTACTTTGTTGCCACTGAGTCTGCCATCCTAAAGGTACTGCGTCCAACCAATCAGTATCAAGAACCCATGGTCGAACGACTCTGACCTCTTCCGGTTCATCGTCCGGGACAGAATCTGTAGCAGGTAACAATGTACGCCTCAAATTTCCCACTTCAAGATGAAGGTCACGAAGCCTGTCAATGTTTTGCTCGCTATTCAAGTGCCAGTCACGAAATGCTTGATGAATTTCACGAAACTCGGCTGACCTGTAGGAATGTGCAATTCCAGCATTTTTGTCTGCAACCGCATTCCAGTAGATCAACCAATCATCCAGAGGATCCTCAGAGTCACCAATCTGTCGATGACTGTTGACGTGTTGAACCCTGAGATATCTCGTCTGGCATGCGCTGGAGACTTTCCATCAAACGCTCCCACAAATCTTCATTGCTGTCAAAAGATCCCGAATAAGGATCCTGAATCAAAGCTGCCAACCCCGAACCAACATATGATGAATCCGTCCAGATCGTACATTTTGCTTGGTTTTCCTGAGCCCAAATCACAACTGAAAGTGCTGCCATCAGTTCCGCACGATTGATGTTCTGCAGAAGGCCCGGAAGAGGACCCATAGACGCCACACAACCATGTGTAGCCGAAACAGTTGCCCAAGCAGCCAAGGACAGCTGTGGATTGTTAGGCTCCCATACACTGCCATCTGTAAAAAAAGTCAATCCAATCGTCTGAAGAGGTCACTTGCGGGCTAAAACAAGCCACCAAGTCAGGAATGGCCAACAATGCTCTCTTACGTCGGACATAATGAGGATTTCTGGAGGACAACAAGTGTTCAGTAGTAACCACAGGTAGCTGATCCCACTTGGAAACAATTAGACTATGTCGGATCCTAGCAGGGGCAAGGGCAGGGCAATGAACACAACGATGCTGAACCGTGTCGGGTTGCTGACAAAAGGGACACAACTGACCTTTCTTGAGATCAAACTTGCCTTGTTGAGATCCAACATAGAAGGCACCTTCACGGATTGCATTGACCGAGGAGACATCTTGCAAAGTCAAACGGGATTCATGGCTACTAGCAGGCCAAGAAAGCCCTAAAAGACCCGCAAAGTCAAGACGATGTGACACTTCCCTGGAAAGGCTTTGAAGCCATGCATCTTCCAAGAGAATGTGAAGCAGCGAAGTGGGCAAGTCCAAGAGATTCCAAGAACAAAAGTCATGATCCAAAATCCAAGGAGGATCCTTGATGGACCAACCAATCTGCTCAAAAATCTCAAAGAGCTTAGAGAACGGACCTGACCACAAGCGACCCTCAAAGTTATGACAGAAACTCTGCCAAAGATCAATCACGTGAAGGTTCTTGGAGGCAAATCTTCGAAAGTCATCAAGAACACGAATCACCTGATAAAACCCGGGATCCGTTTGCATGTGGCCACACAGGAGGGCAAGACGTAGCCCAGGATGGGCCCCAGCGTGACCAAAGCCCAGGGCACGAACAGCTTGAGTACGCAGCTTGCCAATCTGTTGAAATGGTAGCAACGTGATCCCAATGGCATGGAAGGCCTTGGACCAAAAAGCTTGACCGAGCAACAACCATTTGATGGGCAAAGGGACAAAAGAACGTTTCAACCTGGACCACATTGGCTGAAGAGAATCCAAACGAGCACGCTGAGATCCCATCACATTACGCCTCGAATAAGTCATGGCTCCACCCAAGTCCGCATGTTGGAGACAAACTGTCTTGCCCAAGGAGCGAAGTGCCCCACGGTCAGAAGTGGACGTACTCCAGAAATAGGTTTTGGAACCATCAAGTTCAAGGGCCCATAATTCCATAAAGGTTTCTAAAGTTGCGTAGCCGGTGAGAAGTTCCCCGATGGAATGTGCAAGGACTTCATAGTTATCCACATAGGACAATGGGACAGTGGCTGGCGCAAAAACCGACTGATAAATATCCCAACACCAATCGATGATCGTCATTGCAACCACACTTAATCCGCAACCCTCCGGTAGCCCCCAGTTTGACCTGATGGGGGGACCAAAATGGTCCCGCAAGCAAAAAGTGTCTTTCAAATCCAGCGAGATACCGTGACCAAGCTGACAGAAGGGAGCTGGGAAGCCCCAGGATACGAGCCAGCAAGTACGAGGGATAGACTCAAAAGCCTTTCGGACGTCACTGACCACCCCTGTCAAATTGACATCATGTTGGAAAGAGCATTCAAGGAGAGCTTGAACATAATGCCATATTTCTCCAGTCTCCCGAGATGGCATGAAGCCGACCACACCTTTACCCACATGATGCTTAAGTTGCTGAAGCAGTGATCTAGAACGGAGAGCAGACCAACTGCGATGGATCACGGACATGATCACAATTGGCCTATACTCTCCTACAAGAGAAGCACAATCATGTTTGGGAAGAGGATGACAGAATGCCTTGAGCAGCTGCTTGGGCCATGAAGCCCCGGACTCGATTCCATTGAGTAGGCTAATCAAACCATCTCGAAAACAACCAGGCATGTTCTGAAGATCAAGGTGGTCAAATCCATCGGGGCCTGTAGCAGCGTGAGCTGAGTACCTGGAATTGATTTGATCCCAGAGTTGACCTGAGATAGGTGGAAGGGTGAGCTGAATGGAAGGCATGTAAGCACGAACAAAACCCATCAGTCGATTCCAACGATCTTCAGGCACATTCACAAATTTTTCCCAACGCGAAGTCCAAAATTCCTGAAGGTGTTGATGCATATCTTGCGATTCAGTGATCTGAACATGCATACCAAGCTCTTGCCCAGGCAAGAGTGGAAGGCTAGAGTGCACCTCAAAGAGTTGTAGATCCAGTTGGGTTACCCTGGCCGGTGCATCATCCAAAGTCCAAGTGGTTTGCATAG
The DNA here is from genome assembly GCA_000507305.1 of Breviolum minutum Mf 1.05b.01. Taxonomy (NCBI): domain Eukaryota; class Dinophyceae; order Suessiales; family Symbiodiniaceae; genus Breviolum; species Breviolum minutum. Next base: position 81,520 of record DF240673.1, on the reverse strand, counting down.
CTGGAGTCAAAGGACGATCAACATGCACCAAACAAGTTTCAGCTTCAACATCTACCACTTGTGCCGTAGTGACTGCAACAAATCTGTCAGGACCAAACGAAGCTTGAGGACGTAAGGATTGGAACGCCTTACGCATATCCGTGCGTAGCACAGTTCGCAAAGTCTCACAACGATGCCGTATGTGCCACGATTCAAAGGCCCGGTAGTTGAGCTTGAAGTCTTCATATATGAGTTCAACAACCCCCAGACCAGGAAGCAAATCAGGAAGGGAACACGGTGCACCTGGTAACTGACAAGGGCGAGAGGACCACCAAACCGGAAAGGTGCCAGCAAACCCGCAAGCTGTTTTGATGGACCGCCACGTATCAAGACGATAACACAAGGCACCAGGTGAATCACTATTTCGCCGGAGATTGTGAACAACTGATTGAAGACGACGAAGTTGTCTAAACCAGCGTTGAACCGAGTGTGAGATGAGGTCACTCCTTGGTTGTTCTTCACCAGTTCTGCTTGGTTTAAGAGTCCTCAAGTTACGGGGTCTATCTACTGGGTAAAAGGTCTGAGCACGACCCCGACAAGCAGGAGGAAGCCCGGCAGGAACATTCGGAAGAACATCTGAGCTGAGGCTAGATTCATACCCTCGGGCAAGATAAGTTAAATACTCAGTGGAGGATCCAACCGATGAGTCAAATGGCTGGCACGAGATCTGGGCATTTCTCCAAGCTTCAAAGTCCACCGAACTCCAGGGAATTTTAGAAGGCATGGGCCACCAAGAATACGTGGAGGCTGAGACCGGAATGTCAAAATGACCTGTGACCACACTATGGTCTGAGAACAAGTCAGCAACTTCACATTTCACAAAATAAGTTGCCAACTCAGGCGAGATATAGAGCCGATCAGGCCGAGTGGATCCTTTGCAAGTTGGAAAAGGACCTTCATTTGAACGAAGACTGTGCAAGTCTTGTACTTCTTGCCAGCCTGCGTGCAACCAGCTCTCCAACTCAGGTAGTTTACTTTCATCTCCGTTAAAGTCACCGCAGATGAAACGAAATCCACTAGACCCATGAACCACCTCCTGCGATAAATGTTGCAACAAATCACGGGTGGCCTGATGGGCACGTGGCCATGTAGGCCCAGGACTCCAACCATAAAGCACCGTACCCTGAATGAGCAAATCCCCCATTCTAAAACTGGCAGTTTGAACTCTGCCTAGACCATACTCATTGTTGGGCCAATGCAATTGAAGTCGATTACAAGGCAAGTCACTGAGCTGCATAACCCCACTCCAAACCCCCGTGGTGAGGCTACGAGCCCTGAGTGGAACTGAAGCTCCTGGAAGAAGCCGAAGATAGCGTTGATCGTCTTGAGCTAACCGACGGAAAATTCCACAAGAAGCAGACACACCAGGTGCAGCAAGGTGAGTCTCCGCGACACAGGTGATTCCACGAGGCAAGGCATACAAGAACTGTTCCTTGTGACGGACCCCTGTGGGATTAACACAGTTGATGGCCAACGAAGGGCCAGGATTGAGAGCTTCCCCCCAAGGAACAAATGCGAGACAAGGTGATTGAAGCTGCGGCTTCGGAGTGGAGATACAAGCACAACTACCTGACAAGTCCACGGCACTGCAAAAATCCCAAGTCACTTCCCACGCTGTACGATGTGAGAAGTCCTGGTCCTGAAAGGTAGGAGCGGAACAAAAAGCCATGTTGGCAAAACGAATTGGGGGAATAGAACTCCCAAACGAAACGTCAAAATTCCCTGGTAACTGCAAGCCACATGCCGTGCCAAGAAAGACGAAGAAAGTCCAAAGGAAAATCCAAACCTGACTAACACCCGGCATCCGCCCAGCCGCAGACCCGGAGCGAGCTAGTCAAGACGCCTTGGCACGTTTCTCCAGCAAGGCTTCCATACGAGTAAAACCGTCAGTCACATCCTTTTGAACAGACGTCAAACCAGTTTGAAGGCCTCCTACCTGTGATGCCAAGTCTTGATTGATCTTGTCCATACGATGTCCTTGGTGATCAACCTGTTGAGTGATGGATTCAACTTGGGATGACAACTGCTGATCGGCTTGATGTAATTGGTTGAACCAACCCTCAAACTTCTGATTGGTAGCCTGGAGTTCAGAGATGCCGGATTCCAGACGAGTCAACCGATCATTCGTATGGACTTGAAAATCTTGAAAGTCTCCCATATCTTGATCCTCCCCTTGAGGCCAAGAGTTGGTAACTTCTTGGCGAACTGTTTCCAACAAGGTGGCTTGCAAACGAGATTCCATGGCAACAAAGTCAGCAGTGGAGTCTGATGCCCCTGCAACTTCTTTTCGGACCGATTGCAACGAAGAAGCAAAACGATCCTCCATCTGTTGAAGGCGATCAGTGCCCCGAGGGGGAGCTGTAGTGGCACGATAAGAGCCCCAAGGGTCATTGGTGGTCCAAGGATCAACTGGCACCGTCGATGAGGAAGCTGGTTGATGAGTCTGCAAAAACTTCTTGGTGGTTGCTGAAGCCAAAAGGGCCGGAGGTTCGGACGATTTGACCATCGATTTTTGCAAGGTGATAGCTACATCACCCTGGTTTCCAGGCAATTGCCAAACCAATGAAGGTGGAGGAGTGCTTGCCCCAACCTCCCAAAACATACCTGCATCGCCACCCCCAACAGTTTGACGAACTCTTGCGATCCAACCCCAATCTGAAAGACACTTTTGTAGTGATCCACGTTGGGTTCCATATGGTAGCGGGTAGAGACGATAAATTTGCTGCATTTTCGCTCCAACAAACTGTTCTGATGGCTTCAAATCAGCAAAGCCTTTCGCCAAGTGCTCGACACGGAAACGAAGTCCATACTTGTTGCGTAGCCGTCCAATGGCTATAGCATTTGCTGTTGTTTTCAGGCGATGGGAGAGTTCGGGTAAAGGAAGCTCACCAAGCCACACCATGCCAAACGAATCATCAACTTCCTTCCCATTGTCACTTCTTGGCTCTACATAAAAGCCCTGCATGCCAGACAAACCCTGAATGGTGTGTTGAGCACTGGCGGCACTCGAACCAGAACAGACCAGTACGCTGCTTGATCAGGCTTGGTGTACTTTGAATCGACCCGATGCCAGCTACGTGACCATAGGTCCATAAAAAGGTTGTCAAGAGGTTCATCCACGGCTGCATGATATTTAGGGCAAGATTCACCACATGCATCATCACGACACAACTGTAACAATGCAAATTGGTTCATCAGGGTGCGAACAGGATGGGCTATAAAATCTTCCCAACTTCCTTCCCACTGATCCCGATACACATAGAAACGCAAAGTCTGCGTGGGGACACTTGCAAGTTGACAGCTGTCTTTCGGTGTGCTACGAGAAATTGAAATGGGACTGAGCATGACAAAGTCCCCTGCAAAAGAATCGGTTCATTGGTTCCTTTGAATTGAGCAGGAAAACGCAGTTGATGAACTTGCATGGACCCAATCTGGTCATTGGGGATGGCCGTGGTGGTTAGAATTCCAAGAGGCTTTTCACTCACATGTTTACCTGCTCGAAGAAAAGGCATGGCATCAGCAACAGTGCAAAATGCCAATCCAGTGGCACCAGGACCGACATCACTGAAGGAGATCTGTGGCAAGACCTGGTCTTGTGCAACAAAGGTCCCTGAAACCACAGCGAGCTGATCAGGGTCAACCCAAATAGGTGCCGGCAATGCTTTCTTACCACCCTGCTTTGGCTTATGCTTTTGGATCTGGAATTTAGCGGATGCACGAGCTTGAATCTTGTTTTGCAACTCGTCTGCACGAATCCATTGATAGGAAACATGTGGTCTGGATGCAATGGCCTTCAGGAATGCCCAAGGATTGGCCGATTGAAAGGCATCTTCAAGTTCTTTAAATCCCAGTTTTTTGAGACCCAAATGTGCACGTTCTTCAACTCTATCCGATGGAACTCCTTTTTCCTTTAGGAGTGCTTCAAGCTTGTGCAACACCGTCTGCTCTTGTGAAGTAGGTTTGCCCCAACCACAAAGGACAGGTTGGCCAGCAGTAATCAAACTCGACAAGATGGCAAGTCCATCATGCATGTCCTCAAGATGATGCATCATGTCTGGATGTAGAAGTCCAAGGGAACGGGCCAAATACCCCAGCATGATGGTACCACACGAATGCGATCGATATTGTGGAATCGAGTCATCAAAGGAGACCTGTGCACAATCCAAAAACCAGAAGTCCTCGAACATGGATTGAAGACTATGAATTGGTGGAGGTAAGGAGCAATGGCAAAATCCATCGGCAAAATCCAAGTGGAAATGACCCTCCACACACCTGGCATCTGGGATAAACATTCTGCACAAAGACCAATGCTGACGGTAGAGGCAACAAAAGAGATACATGACTTTCTCCTGAGGTGGATCTAAAAGTGACGAACCAAAGCACTGTTTCCAGCCAGTTGAGGTCCAGACAAGTCCAAAGATTCTGAAACACTCCGATTGGTTCACAAAGGTGTGAAGCTGAGTGGTGGCCAAATGCACGAAATCCATGTGCAGACCCAAGTCCAAGGTCGAAAGTCCAAGGCCCACCAACTGAAAGACCACAAGGATTTGGCTGTTCCATAGCCGAGCATCTGCATGAAGCAGTTGGCCTTCTTCAGTAGTCAACTTCACGGATGTTGGTAGTCCAACGGCTGTAAGTGCTTCAAAGATGAATGATCCAACCGAGAGAAAGCACATCTCAAAGAAGTCAAAGTCACCCCCTTTCAGCGAAATGAGCAGCATCCCATCACAAATGTCCCGGGGTTGATGTTTCATGGTTCTAACAAGCGTGTAAGGACCATAGTACCCCTGTGAACGGAGCAAGGTTGATGAAGGGACCCTAACGCCACCATCCAACAAGATAGTCTGTTGACCCCAGGAGGTATTAATTCTTTCTGCGCTGAAAAAAGCAGACAGGGAACAAGGACCTCGAAAACGAAAGATCAATGGAACTCCATCAGCATTGTCAACCGTGGTCTCATGTTCACCAAGCGCACTGGCAGTGGGCCACATGTGGTACTTAGCAAAAAGCAACTGAGTCTGGAAGTCCTGAATGATGTCCAGAAAGTCACGATCCAAAGGTCCAAACAAAATCGACTTGAGGTGCAGAAAGGCCCACAAACTTTGAAGAGGTGCTGCTGACTGACCAAGCATGCACAAAGTAGCCCGAAGATTGGACATCACCGGGACACCTGCAGGAAAAGTCAAAAGGAAAGCAACCTCACGTGGATGCAAGAAGCGACAGTGACCCTCCGCATCATAAATCATGAAACCCCGAAGTCCATCACGAGCCAAACGATCAGGGCGAAAAGCAGTGCTGCGGCACTTGCATGGACAACCCGTAGTGGCATTCCCATAACTATGCAAGAACGTTGGAACCGGTTTGGTGGTATCCAAGATGCGATGCATGTCCGGATGTGTCTCAAAGTAAGCCTCATGTTCTGCCTTGGTCAGACGTAACATCTCAAGTTCTTCTGGTGACCAAATAGGCCACTCCGGAATGACTTGACCAACCGATGAGAATTTCGACTGCCGAGGCCAAGCAACAAATGGAATCTCTTTACATGAGCGTGGATAACAGATGATCCACCATCGATTGCGACAACATGGCCACTGAGCACTCAAATCAAAGGTCAAATCTTGGGAAATCCAATCCATCAGAACAAGAAAGGCACGGAGCACCTCACGAACCTGAAAGTCCAATCCGGCACCAGGTGTGCATTCCAAGACAAGTGACTCAGGCTGCAAAAGATAGGCCCCACGAAGTGTGCCTAACAGACTCCGAGCACGATAGTCCTGCAAACCTTTCAAATCACCAAGAAAAGAGAATGGCTGACAGTTGAAACCTGCGGCAAGGGTAGTGACATGTTTGTGCCCAAGCTCATGAATGCGACGGTAGCAACTATCAGCTGTCACATCAAGTTGAAGGACATCCCCCATGCCAAGCTGTCCCAGGTGGGCAACCGCCAAATCATTGAGATCAACTTGACATTTGACACGGAAGCCTCCTAAAGTAGCTCCAATACCAATGCCACCAATGCCCGCACAGAGCTCAATCAAAGTCGGTTGAGTAGGGAGGGGACCCGACAAGTCAACAAACAATGAACGATCAGTAACATGCAAAACAGTGGGATCAGCAACGTCCACCTGAAGGTCATGTGCAATGAACTTGTCGTCATAAGAAAGACATTTCAGGATGGTTACTTGTTTGCCAGTACCCAGAATCGTACAAATCGTATACTCTTTGTGCAGTTCAATTGCTCTGAATGGACCACTAAAAACTGCCCCCACTGTCGGAGGTAAATTGATGTTGAAACAAGCCATGGCGAATCACACCCCAACTTTCTGCTGACCCCGGAATACCCCTGGGAGGAGATTGGGCCAAAACCTGAACATGTTTTTTCAAATGCGACCAGACTTTGTCTAGCGCTTGAGTCCCTGTCAGTCTGGTTTTAGAGTGCCACTTTGTAAACTGCCCCACCCACCCCACCAACCCAACCCTCCCCATGACTTGCGTAGCATGTCACATGTGTGCAAGTGCAAGAAACGTCAAGTACATAGCATGTCACATGTGTGCAAGTGCAAGAAACGTCATGTGCGTAGCATGTCACATGTGTGCAAGTGATAGAAACGTCATCATCCCCACCCCACCCACCCAACCCTGCCCATCACTTGCGTAGCATGTCACATGTGCGCAAGTGCAAGAAACGTCAAGTGCGTAGCATGTCACATGTGTGCAAGTGAAAGAAACGTCATCATCCCCACCCCACCCACCCAACCCTGCCCATGTGTCAACGTATGCAAAAATAGCGAGTTCCACCGGGTCATTAATGACGCCGGTAGCAACAACAACAACAACAACAACAACAACAACAACAACAACAACAACAACAACAACAACAACAGGGTTGAAACATGAATATGAAAGCACTCAAAACTGGAAAAAAGAAGCAGTTGCCATAAGTTGCATTTTGCCAATCTGATTTAACAAAATAACGTGTCCCTCAAAAAATCCAAGCACCTGAGCAAACAGAGGAGACTCAGACCTGGGTCGCGAGAGATAAGGCATTTGGTTGTTCAGAGATACGGCAACTGGTTGCCAAGGGCCAAGCAGCACGACTAAACTAAGTTGTGCATGTTGTGACACCCGTGAAACAAAAAAAAAAGATGAAAGATGTGCTGTACATGTGCAGATCCATAACACAAACAAAGAAACACAAGTCAACACAAGTCCTACCAGTTCTTGTTTTCCAGTGTGAATACTACCATTGTTGGTTATGTACTGATATGTACTGGTTCAAGGTCTTGCATGCCACCAGTGATTTAGCTGAGCTTTCGTGCCATGCCATGCTGACGCGTCGCGAGTCGGGTGGCAAACTGCCGGCTTGCTTGGACCTCAGGTTTTTGGACAAAAAGGTGATGGACAAAAATCAAATTCAAATCCATCTTCCACCTCGAAAGGATCCAGGGGTGTTGTTTGAGAAAGAAACAGTATCAAAACACTTGTTTTTTGGAGAAATATTCTATTTTCGAATTAGGGAAGTTTTGATGAAAGGCTTTAACTATTTTAACTAACTTCAAAACTTGAACCATTTCCGAAAGATCATCCTGATGGTGAGGAGACTCCAGCCTTCACCATTCCCATCCTCTAAGCGCAAATGTCCTAAATCGACCTGCTAAGGATGTATAGATGTCCTCCAGTGGATGGTTAGGAAAGTGCTATACTTTGTTTTTCCAGAACTTGTTGGTGAACCATAGTAAATGATAATCTAGTGGTGACCTGGTAGACTACCCTCGGCTTCACCTACCACAAATCGTAGAACACCGTTGGCTGCCGTGTGACTGGCTGCGTGCCGCTCCCTCATTCTCTTCCTGGTGAATCATCTCAAAGGAAACCAAAGAACTAATGCACATACATCTACAACATACTGAACATGCACCCTCGGATTACATATGCATACTATATATAAATGTACTACACACATGGATGGACATAGCGGCATGAGAACGACTTTTGGAAGACCGAGCTTTCTATATTATATGCAAATGGATGTACTCTATTCATGTATGTGCAAAAGACCGTGGGGAAACCGGCTCATAGTCTCCATGGGGTCCCCCAGTATCTTATCAAAGGGGCATGACATGAAGGAAACCTTGAATATGTTATAGATTTATATTATCTTTAACTCAATGCATGTCTCCAACATACTAATCACTTCACATGAGAAGCACGGGCGCCAAAACTAGAATGTCTTCCAACAAGTCTATAACAAGTTTATGGTGGGTGGATGGACGAGCTTTCAATCATGGCAAACCAATGGAACAAGAAACATGTATCAGGCAAATTTCAAAGCAACACTTCAATCATCTAAAAAATAAAAAATGTAAAAAAAAAGGTCAATGAGTCTAAATCTGGTCTTAAGAAACCTAGGAAACCTTTGACCTTTAACACATTTTAGGTGAAACCCTCATAAACTCTCTTCCGGGAGCCGGCCTCCTTACTTCCACGCCGCCGCTCCGAGCGGGCAATTTGAACCTGGAGAAGCTGAAAAAACGGCACGGCTCGGCTCGAAGGAGCTTTGGGATTTCTATGGGATTTTTCTTAGGCTAAAAGTACCATGAAGTGACGACTTAATTAGCATGGTAAGATGTGATGGCTGAAGATAATTCAAGATGATTCAGGGTGGTTTGATGCTCCACTAGATGATGAAAGACCATTGGGCCATTGAGGATGATAAAATATATAAAGATGCTTTTGTCAAGAGCTAAAAAAGTGACAAGGACCAACGGTGGTTCTACAACTTAACATATGTAAGTAATCAAAATGATTCGACATCAACATAGATAGATGCAATGGTTCAAGAAGGTGACCAATGATGCAAGATGATTGCGCACCATATCCTCACACTTGAACCGCAAACCAAGTCCGTTTGACTATGGTTTGTTCATGCTGATTGGAATCTATAAACAGCTATTGAAGATGACACAGATGAGACATCAAAAATGGCCGAAGCTGTCTGAAAACTGTTCAAAGGCCATAGAGGTGCGACATGAGTTTTTTGGGTGACCATTGCCTTCACTACAATAGATCCTCACTATCGAAATTTTGGCCCATACTATTCCGGTTTTCCCTAAGGTACCACTAACGTGAAAACGTTGCAACCAATACGGCCTTCATGACTTGTGTTTTTAGTGGAAAATGCATGAAAATGCGTCCTCTTTCTTGGCCGCTTGAAACACCAACCTTACTGCACCATCACTTTCCCTGCTGAAGTCTTCCCACCTGTTCTCCATTGCTCACACCCAAGAGTTCCGCCAATTTGGTGGAGATCAACACGATCCCAGTGGGAACTGCAGCACCTTGGAAGCTGCAGCAAGAAAGATGATTTCTGCACCGTTTTGGAATTCCAAGATGAGGGAACTAAACTAAAAATATCTGAAAATATCCAATTTCTTCAAGGTGCCAGGACTACTTTTTGTAAAACAATGGCCATGTTTTCCACACAAAAACGTCAACATGCCATGGGGTCTGCATGTCGAAGGTTTGGAGGTGACTCTGGGACAGAAGTTCCAAAGATTCCGGAAGAAAGGAATTTTGTTTACAACATACCACCTTTGCCGTTCGAGATATCACTGGAGCTTGAGCGTGTAAAAAAGAACAGCAGCAGAATGCACGTTTTCGGACCCATCCAATGTACCTTTCAATGTTGTGTTTTGCTTGTATGCAGTACCTGTAGAAAGCCTTTGGTTGGACAAGAAAGGGTCGCAGGCACGGAGAAAACAACAAATATCTATAAACTTGGAGAACAAAGAATACAAAATTTGATCTCAGGGAGTCTTGGCGAAGAACCCCTACAACCTCTGAAGATTTGGTGTTTTTCGCTTCCATACATCGCTTTTCCCGTTGAACAAAGTAGGAAAGTACCACGTTTCCTGCTTCCCAAGTCGCTTAAATGTACTACCGCCACATGGCTTCGTCCCGCTGAGCCCAATTTCCGCAGGGTCACCTGAGATGGGGGAAGCTGCTAGGTACTTGACAAGAATTGAGATTTTATATGGCCATGAATTTCTTTTAGGTATTAAACGAGGGCCTCTGGCCCATTTTCTTTAATACCTATGAAACGAGACCCTCTGCTATATACTTATAAACGGACAATAATTTCTGAATTAAAAGGACAATAGGGTATTACACGGGGTATTAAACGGGAGGAATCAATCTGTTTAATAGATAGGGTGTTAAACGGGGTATTAAACGAAGGTGCTTTCAGCAATGTTTGATAGCCTTAATAAAAATTTGCGTATCCATACAAATAATGAAATCCATTAATTAGAAACATCATTATCCTTCCATATCTTTTGAAATATCATGAAACTCTCATAAGAGAAGCAGCTACTTATGCAAACTCCACTGGCAGAAGCACCAAACCTCTGCTTCTACATCTTGGCACCCGCACCTCGCCCAAGTTCTTGGCGCTATTGGCGGCTGTGGTTGGGCTTACCTTCACCAACCTTAGAGTTCAGCATGTCAATAAGAGCCCAGGGCATGACAGTGGGGCCGAGAAAAATTCAGAACCAATCAAGCTTTGTGTTTTTCTCACCCGCCAAATTGTCTTTTCACAAAGGGCATTTGACCTATGGCACCTATGGTTCTTGGGGGGCCCCTCCCCAAGGCTAAAGGTTGCCCCCTCATCCCTCCCGAAATCGACCGTTTGCCCAAGTCGCAGCTTGGGAATTCCTTCTTCAAGTCGTGCAGCGGCCACCAGACCGGGCCCCTCCATTGGGCAAAGCCCCTGACTCAGCCTGTAAAGCCAATAGTAAGGAGACATGGGTTGCTATTCTGTGCTGATGAGTTTTGACATGGGAGACTTTACATCTTTGCTTCATAACAGCATTACATCTGGAGTTTGAGATGAGAAGTAAATGAAGGGATACCTGTCTATTCTGCAGCAGTCAGTGAAATCTGCTGTGTTTTCGTGCACATGCCCTGGCATGCAAGGACTAAGAATCAATGACGACTGGTATCTGAGAGCTCATCATTGACAAAACTCAAACGTGGCCTTTGTGGTGGGAGCCATGGGTGCACAACTCATACCCCAAGCAATCTTAGATTTACATAAGTGTGCCATAAGCTTCATAGTGCTTCCCAACTTGGATGATTCGACTATCTTGGATCTGTTTAAGCTGGTGAACATGGGCATAAAAGGTATCAAATGTATCCAAATATGACAAAAGAGCTAGAAATCAAGGACCTTCAAAACCAATGGCCGCAACCTCTGCGCAAAAATGCCCGAAACCCTTGGTGCCGGGAGAACGCCTAGAGCCGTCATCATGAGGATCTTTTTGTCATCGCGCAAAATGCGGCGGAAAACGCCATGCAAGTCATCCCAATGGGATCCAAATGGGATGCTTGTTGCTGTGAGGTTATCATACTCGCTTTCCGATCAGCTGGATATGCACTTAGCACAGGGTCCCAAATCACTGAGGCTGGATGAGATGGGGGTCTTTGCCTCGCTCTTCAAGTGGTGCCACCAACATGGCACGACCACATTTCATTGGCATCATGCAATTTGAGTCGAACAGCTGAAGCAAAGCTGGCAGTTAAGTTATTGCCTCTGCGGAAAGCCGTGGACCTTTGGTAGAGGGAGATGAGCTGCCTCTGAAAGGAGTAAAAACACCCATAGCAAACTCAACAACAAGGCCATCCGGCCATCCCTTAAAAAATGTCTTGTAACTTGTACATTCCGGCATCCTACCGTTTAGAGTCTAGAATCCCTTCTCTTCAAAAAGGCAGTATAAGCCCCTTTAAAGTGAGGACCATTTCATGACTTGGGTGGGGGAAGTAGGACCTGTCCTCAAAGCTGTTCCCACGGAACTGTGGAAGGAGACAATTGTTGCCAGTGCTAAAGTTGGACCGGAAGAAACGTGTTGCGATGAGATGAGCCGCAAACATTCCAGTGACGTTGCCAAGGATGGAAGGATGGAATAGAACAGTATCGCATCCAAAAGTCTATAGAAAACTCCCTCAGATTATGATTTGAGACTTTAGCCAAGGCAACTTTCAAACCAGGCACCTTTTTTTCCGGCTTTGTTGCCGACCCTCATCTGATCTGGTCATTGCCGTCAGCTTGCACCAAATTGGTTGGCGAGATCTTCTCAGCTCAACATGGCAGCAACCTGTGCAAAGCTGGTGGACTTCAAGGACACAGGACCTGACCATCAAAAATGAACAAAGTATATAACTACTGCAATTCATTATCACTATCACAATATAAAGAATAATATAATAAATAACAATATATACATTATATCAACATACATGCAATATGCATAAATTTTACAACCATTAGATATTAGCGCCATAATCATATCTCTCTCTCTGATAAGTTGTAAGCATCATTTTTCGTGATACTGGCGTCAGACTGACTGGGATACGCCCAATGGCATCAATCTCTGAGTCTATCATCAGTTCAATCAGCCCATGAGCTATTTGGACAACTGAAGGTTGCCGTGACCGTACCCAACAGCTGTTGTGAAAGAAATCCAAAGACTGAGGTCGTGAAAACTGTCACATGTTTTGTTTTTTCGTGTTTCGGAACTTCTTCCTTGATGTCTATTTTGAGCTCTGCAACTCCAGTTTTCATGTAATATCTACTGTAATCTATCTTCACTCATCCCCACGATGCAGAAACGTCCGCAAATAAAAAAACAACCAATACATGATCACATGTAATATAATCACTATATGTAGAGAAACAGCCACAAACCTTCCAAAAACATCCTTAGTAAAGGAATGCTTGGGGAATTCCTTGCGGACCAAGCAACGACTCATCTCCCTCTAGCAATTGCTTGGTTTCCTCGTCACCGGCTTCATCCACCGGAGCCACTGCCAACCTGAATGGCTCGCAGGGAAGGCACTGAGATGAACTCAGACCTTTTTAGTCATTTCAGACGTTGATTGATACATTATATACGTATGATTACGTATGTGTGTGTGTATGTCAAGATATAATACGGTTCGATTCCATCTCCCTTGCATTCATGTGAGCACAATAGAGAAATGTAGCATCATGCTCTCCAACATCTTCTGCTACAATGCTTCAAGTGAAATATAACACTATGAAATGGTAGAAATGGAAGAGTGCGTGTGATTACCAATGCCTGTGTACACCTGTGAGGCTCAACCAAAACAAACATCCACCTACTGAACACCCCTCTTGGGACCCATGAGCATGAATCCTTGACGATAAACATGTAACATTGCCCCTTAGCAACACAAGTCACTATACAATCATACAATTCTCAGTGAGAAGTGAGATGTCCACCTCTTCTTTCATCAAACGTGCAGGAAAAAATCTAAGAAAACAGTCTCACTGCTTTTTTGGGCGTTCTCGTTGTATCAAATCTTCAGAAAGATCCAGCGCTCAAAATCTGCCAAGCATCCAGATGGTGCCCGATGGTGAGAGCGTCAATTCAAGGAATGAATCCTGGCAAAATTCCATAGAATTCCTACCAAACCCTTCTAAAATAAGCTCCATGGTTCAATTGGATTCGTCTTGGACGCATTTAAAAGAACAGGTGGGTCCATTGTGGTTCTTGGGCATTACCACTTCACCTCTTAACATTCGTGTCAATTCAACTCAGGGATGATTTGGGACTAGTTGTCCTGATACCTTCTTTATCGATCCGCGAGTTGGCCAGTTGGAGTTGAACAGAAACCAAACACTCATCGATCCGAAAAGAAAACACATCATGTTGAGTGCATTATTAGTGTTGATTTGTCTTGGTTCAGAGCACATACTCTGTTGATGCAAAAATCCCACAACCCTTGGGTTGTAAAAAAACTGCAGTGATGGAACAACTTTATAACTATATATATAATATATTGTGATATACATTGATATACTATGTGCGTATTAGCTGGTGAAGGGTTTTCAGTCACCAACCGCATTACACTGGTAAAGACGACTAGTACGGTATCATTCATGATTCCTGCTTTCCCCCAAACACCGGTTCTTGTTTTCCTTCTGTCTATGGTGGGTCAAATCACTTTCACCAGGTTTTGCACTGAGGGCCTATACAACCAGAGTGAGATGAACTCTTGCATGACATTTCAATATGATGAATCATGATGAATCTTGCTCTCATGATTTACTTCATAGATTCTCTTCTTCCTCTCTTTGACGTTGCCTTCTCCCAGCCCACTGGTTTTGGTGTTGTTTTCCTTCAGTTCCTGGAAACTTCCAGCAGGGTGTCTGTCTAATAGTCTAATAATGTCAATCTAACGTCTCATGTCACCTTCCTTTTGGCCCGTGGCCCCCATACAACGGCCTCAGTATAGGAGAACGTGCTTCGACGTTTTCCAGTTTGATCCTGCGAGGGTTCGTGGCTTCAAGTTGCAGCTAGCTGCCCGCTTGTTGTCTTAAGGAGCATCCCTAACCGACTCAATTATTTGGATTTACTAAATATGATCCTCACACAATAAACGAGGGTTTTCAGCAAAAGTGTGCTTTTTTTGTTGCTATCTCCCTGTTACAGAGTGAAAAACTGTAAGTTGGGTGAATCAAAGTGACCTGAGGTGACATGACAACTTTTCTGGTCGTTGCCGACCCTCATCCAACAAAAAACACACACCGCCTCTATACCGCAAAGCTCTCGTGTGGAAAGTGTCACCCGGGCCTTGTGACATCAGCGTGGACGACTATGGAATCCCCCAGACGGGTGAAAGACATACGTTACTCAATCCACCAGACCTTTTCACGGCCAACATGCATTTCATGAAGTTCCGTTGATGTCCCATGATATTCCATTGATTTCGCCGGGCAGCCTTTGCGGATGAAGTAACGACTCCCATATCTGGAAATAGCTCTACTATTCTGTGTATCTGATAACAGGAGAGGTTCTCTTTCTTATTTCCCAAAGGATCCATGATATCCATGTATGGAAAACATTATATATTTATATACCCAGATTTATCAGGCTGCCATAAACATCAACTAGATGTAGGCAATTCATATGCCATACATTGATCCAATAAGTTTGACAAAATCATGCCCGTTCGTTCCCCGGTTCCCCCCCCAGGGCCGGTCGCCAGGTGAAGTTTTCGGCCAGGTGACCACTTCTGAATTGGCCAGGAGCGACTGGTCTTTCACGAGTAGGGTCATCAGAGTATCGGCAGCATTTTCCTGACAATAGGGAATATGCATTTCATAGCTGCGTAAACCCGATACATGCCCGAAAACAACTACTATATATCGAAGCCTGAAAATGCTGGCCCCTGTAAAAGGGACACTCCTCCTTTGGTATTGGAAATCCCCCTTGTTTAGGGTCTGATGAGAAATAATCCTCAAAGGTCTTGGCGAACAAAAGACCAACCAAATCCTCAAGACTCTGGACATAACATTGGATTTGTACCTCTCCAAACCGGACAATCCTTGCAAGATGCAGGGTCTCTGATTTCAGAGAACATTGTGACAAAATTCATCCATGGTTAAGCTGGAATGTTTAAAAACAAAACCGGTCAAGTGCAAACATGTTGTTCATCAACCTTATGAGCATAGATTGCTTGGAAAGTCTGACTCCTCATGGTCTGAAGATGATCAGAATCACAACTCCAGAGCAGAAAACCCGAAAGTTTTACAGCATTGGAAGTATACATAAGTATACTGCCACAAGCTATAACATCAGTCTCCCTTTCAAACGAGGTGCGGGTTGCTGACCTGTTCTTTCGCGCAACTCATGATGGGTAGTTGCTAGATATAGAGACAAGGTCAACACAACAAATCGATAGATCTTTCTCTGTGAGCGCAACTTCTTATTTGATAGCTACACCTTGGAAACAATGCTCTTGAACAAAACTAGTTTTAATCATCCCATCTACATTCCAGTGTTTTAACTTATAGTACCTGCTTGGCCGGCTTTTGCCTAACAACTGTGTAGAAACATTATATAGTAAATCCCTGCATTTTCTGTTGGTCAAATCTTAAGTCGGGTCGCATCAATGTTAATTTGAAAGGACTCACGAATCACCGCTTCGCTTCCAGCGTTGTTGTGCACGCGTGTTCTCATGGGCTCATTGTAACCTGAGACGTAAACAAGTGGCGACGGCACATCCCCGACCAGCCAAAGCTAGTTGCGAGGAGAGCTTGTATACCCCTTGTAAGTCCTTTTAGGATACAGTATGCTTATATGCTTCTAAACCCTGACCCCTTTTAAACACAACACCGTACCTTTTCCAATCTTATTTCGGGATTGGCAATCCCTACATGCGTGCAACTAGGAAGCCCATATGGCACTCAACGAAGAGATCATTGGGCTTTGTGAGCTTTGAAGATGCACTCTGTAAACCTTTCACCTGGCAAGCGATTTTTGTCGCTAAATTCCGCATGGTTGGTTGACAGGCGGTTCGGGCTAGCCATGTACCTCTCAACTATCATGATGATATGGTTGGAATAGTTTGAATTCGCTCCAGTCCTATAGGAAGTTTAGCTCGTATTCTTCAAATATCAGTCTTGTAGTTTACCTGCACACAATCCTTCGCAAAATTTGTATCTTCAGCAAAGGGGGACATGGATGAAAATGGACAAAATTCTACCAGGGTGTCGTTTATATGTTTTTGTCTGTCTCGATCACAATTCAAACAATTCAAACAAGTGCTGCATGTGTTCCGAAGCAAATCCTATTCAGATTCCATGGTAGGTTTTTCAGGGGTGCAAGCACTCCAAAAATGGATAAAAATGGTGGCCACGCGCTTGTTTTTAACCATTTCTAGTCCACACCAGGTGAAAGGTGGCCGGTCGTTTCGTCGTTTCTCGATGCACCTTCCAAATAAAGACCTCGATTGGCCGACGCCTTCCAAAGCCAAAGATATCCTCAGAAGAAAAGGCCGGATTCATCGTGCTTTCTGTTGTTGTGTGTGTGCCCTGTACAGATATCTTTGATTGATGAAATAAAGGGTCAAGCAAAGTCAAGCATGTCATTAATTCTTCCTTTTTAGCCTCTAGCAAGCACTTTTGATTTGTGGGGCTTTGTTGTTGTTGTTGTTGTTGTTGTTGTTGTTGTTGTTGTTGCTGTTGTTGTGGTATAATCACATCTGAATCTGTAAATAAGTGATTCCAACCCCACCCACCCATTCGAACATTCGTGACGAGTTTCCCTCCAGCTGAAACGGATCAAGGTGATGTGTTCCAACCCCGTGGCCAAAGCAATGCGGTGACGGAAACGAAAGACCAGGTAGAAACAGAACCTGCGACCGTTGCGAAAACCCAACGGCCAACCGTTGTAGTTGAAACGAAGAGAACCACGAGGACCGACCATCGAAAGTTTCTGGTTGATGCGGATGTTTGATTTGATGGCTTCATAAACTTGCAGATTTGCCCCTGAAGCCACCAAGGTGCTTAGAAAATAACATGTTTGTTTGGATCTCGCTTGGTATCATGGCTACTGACACGATACTTGTTGACAAAAAACTTCCAACCATAAACCATACCTTTCCCAGAAACTGAAAGTCTCTCCGTGGCGATTTGCAGATTGGCGTCAAAAAATGCTTGTCCCATAGCCATCCATATCAAGAGAAGTTCCGAGGATAAGCGGTACTTGGGGATCCTTCTGACAAGGTACAAAATGGAGAAGGATGTGATAAGCTTCTCTGTATGTACGAGAACCCAGTCGATAAAACCCACCAAATAGACCACAAATTCATTGACCTCAGCTGCGACAAACACCTTGACCATGATCAAGATTTCTGAGAAAGTCACTCATGTCAACCCTGCAGTTAGAGAAGTTGTGCGGCCTGCTCAAGATTTTGAAACGCTGCTTGAGTAAGGCACCGAATCTCTGAATGCAAATGACTTTCAACAAATTGTGTGCAACTCCTACCCTGCAAATCATGACTGCAACACAACCTTTTGTCAATGGATATAATAAGATATAATGAAACACCCTTTGGCTGAAATTGAGTATTGACACCGGGACCTCTAGCACCCCACATCAATGCGACAAGAGGCTGTCCAATCTGGCAAAATACCCAAGGTGAATAGAATGAGGAAAACATTGAAGTACGTTGCCTGGGCAAACCACTGGATGGTCAGTTCAATGTAACTGACAACCAAAAAACCAGCTGATTCAAGAAGATTCACCTACTAGATGCTTGAGTTCACAATGAAGTCCAAGAAAAAACAACTACTATATCAATCATGATATATATATATATATAACTAGATCAACCGGCAGAACCAACTCAATCAACGTCATCAAGAGCTCTATCCCTTTCAGCAACTAGATTTTTGTTCCCAGGTACCACCAGAAAGTAGGTGTGCAAGCGCGTGTACACAAAAGATGAGAAGGCTCGACCCGTTCGACTGGTCAATCGCCCACAAATGCATGGTAAGCACCAAATGCCTGGACTCAAAGGTCATTTGTTGGGCATCATTCCATATGAGATCTCGATGATGGTGCATTCAAACAACAATAGGTAAAATGTGTAGGGTTATGGTAGGATAGATCTTCTGCAAATCATGTAAATCAGATTTGAAACGTTTCCCCTCTTTACACTTCTAACATCCCTCTCGTGTGGAAAACAAACCGCCCATTGGTTTTTTGGGAGGAACTACCGACCAATGCGAAAGTAGATGCTGCAACTTCCAGAAGGTAGCATAGTAAAAAGGCAGTTAGAAAAAACCCATGACACCTAAAATCATCTTTACATGAACATGGTGTCATCCAATGCAACCAGGAGTGGTATGAGAGTGTCTTCCATGTACAAGTGCATGAATTTACTCATATTTCAACGCATAAAAAATATTATGTATATATAAATGTGTATATATATATATATATATATTTGTGCAACATGAATGACTGATTATACAAAGAAAAAGATTGAACACAGATATATATATATATATATGAGCAACGGACTAAACCTATTACATCCGCGAAAAGACGTGGCTGAAATGGTCATCGTTTTTTGTGTGTCCCTCATCGTTCCTGAGGATTTAATGTTTGCAATAAAATCAGGCGAACATGTGTATCAAGAGTCATCGTTTTTTGTGTCACCCCTATCGTTCCTGAGAGTTTCATGATGGTATCAAGTATCAATGTCCTGGTGTAACTGTTCCAAAATGTCGGAGGTTTTGGCGGGCGCTCATATATAGATTTCAGTACCCAACACTAGCTATTGACATATATCATATATATATATACATGAATTCTGCCAAGTTGGATCAAGGTAAAGAGTGTTCTCAGTGTTCTCTCACAAATGACGGGAACCTCTCTCGGCAACTTGAAATCACCAACCAATGCCATGAATACACTAATCGATTTAAATGGATAATCCATGATAATCGACCCAAACAATTGTGAGATGACTATACAGACTATACAATTTACATTACAGAAATACACATGCACGCTATAAATATCATAGCCATTTACATCCATGTTTTTTCCCTCACTATCAACCACTAAGCTGGTGGTCAAATTTCACCTTCCCAGCCCACCGGTGCCTAGGACTACAACACAGGCCTCAGTGGCTTCACGTGGGGGACATTGGTCCATCCGAAATCCGGCGATTCCCCAAGTTGGGATGCATAAAACCTATATGGAAAAACCTCGTAAATAATTGGGATTTCAACTACCAATCTCAACTGGTGAGTTTACCGGATTTCTGGTTGCCATGAACAGTATGACACTACATACAAGGTTCACTTCTGTAGTACGTGCCGAAACGCCATGTGTTTCTCAACAAATGCAATGTTTACAGCTTTTAAAAACGGTTCTTGGGAATGGCCTTGGTGTACAAAAACATTGATGTGTATTCTGTGATACGTCTATGTGGCAACAGAGGACTAGGGAAGTACTCTATAGGCATCATGAAACTGATTAATAGAATCCATGGAATCCATGGAAAAATTGCCACACGAATATCATTATGGTAATCACTCAACACCAAGTCAATACCAAACCATTTACCCTTAGAAAGATCGATCATGGGGCAAATGTAGCAATTCTAGTGGAATTTCCCGCAACGTGGGTGGTACTTTAATGGAATTTTAGAGAAGAGGTAGACGTGAAGATGTTGTATGCTCATACTAGTATAGACATATGCTAAAACAATTGCCTCACCATGATCTTGAAAATTAGGTGAGTGCATTGTAAATTCTACATATCATTTAGGTCTAGGTTGCCGCCATTCCACAACACCACATGTTCTGCCAAAACGCTCCAATGAGTATCCAGTCCTGAGCCCAAAACAGCCAGGGTTTCCAACAAGTTGAGGATCAAATGCCTCGTTTGTGACCTCAAAAGCATCGGGGTCCTGGTACTCGGTGTCGATGTCTAAGCGAAAGGGCCACTTGTCATGAACAATGCCTTGCCTGGCGAATGGAAGACTGTTGAAGGAAAATTTGGGGCAATGGTTTAAAACAAATGGCGCTGAGATAGTTTGGGATCTCGGGATCAGCTTAATTAAAATATGTGTTTATTGTTGATGACTTTATCTTCTTGTCCATAAAAGCAATATACAAATACATCATACATATATATAGAATACAGACCAAATATACATGGCCAGCACTTGATAATTCATATACTTTCTGTATCCTACTGGAGGCTTTGCAGTCTTGCATGAAAACTCCTCCCTTTGATGCTGACCGATCATGTGCTTCTCAACGATAATTAGTCCCTTTCACCCAACGAAGGCCGAACAATGGTGCAGTTTCCCCAATTGCTTAAACCCAATGACACCAAGACATCGGGTGTGTCAATCCAGGTTACCTAAGGGTATCCTTTGACTAAAACAGCCAAGTTGGTAGATGAACACCGCAGAATTTTTCATTCACAAAGTTTGGCTCCACCTGGTGCAGCTGCCTGTGTTTCACAGCAGGCAACTCAACTTTGGCGAATTCAAACCAGCAACAGCTGCCCTAAAACAAGCACCTCTCAGGAACACACCCTTTTTCAAGGCATATCCTGAGACCAGGATACCCCAAAAATTGAAGGCTTGGTTGGTTTCATCAAAAATATGGTTTATGAATGTTGATGACATACGTTGCCTCTTGTTGGCAAATATGTCACTATTTTGTTGGTGTCAAGCTGCAGCCCAACAAACATCAAGGAGGCGAAACATGACACAACTATTTTGAATCGTGCTCAATTATGATCAGCGTTATGCTCATCAACGAGTTTCCGCATGTGGTTCATTGACTCATTGACATCTTTAAACTCTTCAATGCACATCAAGTGCAACTGCTATTAACAGAAGAATCGTCAATGACCTCTCAAACTAGGTTTATATCTTAGCTATATATTACTTATTAGTTGCGGCACTTCTTGATGAAGGAAATAGTTCATCGCCACTCCTCCACACTTGACACCATGGCCCCCCAGTTTGGAAGCTACCACTTCTGGTCGCTGGCTGCCATGCCGCGATGCCCGGGAAAAAATAAGTGGTGCACACAAGACATCACATGCAACACATGTAGGGATTCGTTGATTATGACGAAGCTCACCCCTCGGCATTGGTGTTCTTCACCAAAGTCATTCGCTTCTCCAGTTTGGGTTTGATACAGCTACTCTCAGCCTTCTGGACATAGGCATCTAAAGCTAAGATCAATGGCACCTCATGCTGTGCCGGAAACACCAGGTAGGGAGAGGGCTTCTAAGTAAGTCAAGAAGGGAAGTGAAAGGAAAAACATGGTAAACACACATCGAATTTATCTGGTCAAATAAATGAATGTCAAGCCCATTGAATGCTTGGGACGTGACTTGACCAACAGCTCTCCTCTCTGACTCTCAAAATGAAAGATCTTGTGATTTCATATCGGATCACAGAAAACATGACAAAATCAACTTCATCTTCAAAAGTATCTTCAGCACCATTCCGTGCCACAAGGTCCGAGTGCGTATAGATATGTTTATAACAAGATTATTTTTCTTCATATATACTGTAAATGGCTAGAATCCCTGAGCCTACTTACGACCATGTTGCCTATAGATGAGGGCGAAATTCCAAAAGACTTGGGTGCCCATGTGGTGCTGGTCGGACTGCTATTCAAAGCCCAGGGGCTGCATCATTCACGGTGACCATGTCGAAAAGATCATTATTGCGCCAATCCTGGGATTTGTTGGCGAGGTGATAGTAGGACATGCCGTACGGCCGGGCGAAATCAACACATTGAACAGCACAAATCAATACATACCTAGAACACCCCCGGAAGAACCGGCTACTCTTGCAACAGCGGAGCGCATTGGGGTGATGTTTTCGCCCAGCATGCCACTGTATATATTAAATCCTTTATAGAAATGTACAAAATGCATCAAAATGTGATCTTATCCTATCTTATCCTCGGGCTCACTGTTCTTGGAAGTGGGATCATCAAAGGCCTAAGGTATGGATTCGATTAGTTCCTCAGATTCTAAAATAGCTTCCAGAGCTCCTGACTCCTTGAAGGCTTTTTTTTCCCATCAATTCTGGATACACTTCCCTTGCAACTCATCAACTTGACCTACTGCCCTTGGCCGAAGAGTTTCTGACTTTGCAAAGAAGTAATCAATCATCGCAACGGTGAGTCGTGTCTCATCTTTCACTGTTGTGCCATTGGCCAAACGGAAGTGGCTCAATCGCTGACCCGCAGGAGCTGCCGGATCAAAGTCATATCGCAAACCTGCAGGACGTCCCCAGAAGCAGGGCTTCCAGAAATAGCCGGGCTTAGTAAAGGCTTAGTTAGTATTTGCTAACCACCATTGTCTGTTGATGAGCCATTATTTCTGTCATTTCTTTCTTTTGGGGGGGGGGGCAGCTGGGATTCCAATGATTGAAAGGGATTGGAATGAAGCTTGAGGGAGATCCCCACGCACAAAAGAGATTCCATAATATGGAGACAAGATGGTGATACAATGGTTGCCTATCTGTTCAGTTGCCATTCTAGAACATGTGTCTGACACCTGGGCAGGAGCACTCAAGAGCCACTTCAGGGGACCCAGTGACAATCACGACGTGAGATATGTTTTCTTGCGATGAATTGCAGTGCAAAATACCTGCTACTTTCAATGGAAAAGAAGAGGAATGGTACGAGGATGGCTTTGTTGATTGTGATTTTTTGAAATATCAGAACATTATATAACACTCTTCCACCCTCAAAAGATTTTATCCAATTTCTGCCAGCTGCCAGCGTTAGTTCTGGTAGAGCAAACACATCAAAGCTACGACCTGCTCTCACTGAGTGACAGGAAGACATGCAAAACCACCACACCTGCGACGTTCATGAAACGGCCACACACCGCTTCAAAGCAACTCAGCTGTTCGTCGATGTATTGCCTCAAAAGTGGCTCTTGAAAAAATCTGGAAGAATTCACTCAGAATCTTCCCCTACCATTAGAACCTGACATGTCCACCATAATCTCTCAATGAAATGGTCGATTCAGGTTCCGAATGACATGTCCGGTGACAAATGGCGAAAGTTACTGGGAGGTTTGCTGGCCTGAGAGGTGGTCAGTGGAAATTTCCCCCTTTCTTTTTAGCTCAACTCGACTACACTTGAAGCGGGACTTGCAAACGGTCAGGGAACTACACAACTATGTCTAGACATATCATCAGACTATGTCCAAAAACACTCTACTTGCAGCACTTTCATGCAATGTTTTTTCATCCTACACTGGCACTTTTCTATTTGCTTCCTTCCACCCGTGAGACTAAGACCATCCGACCGAAACTGTCAAATGATTCAATGTCGTTCAACCAACCTGGAAAACCCTGAGATTTTAGGAACAATGTCCAATTTTCTGGCGCTGTTTTCGTTGGTTTTTGCTCACCTGAAGGTATATCTAGAACTTTTTTTTGGTTGAGTCAAGTACACCCTTTGTCAAGCAATAATACCGACCAAACCCCAAAGTCTTCCAATCAAAGGTGCTTGAGATGACCTGCCGTTACCCAAACCTTCACAATGGCATTGCCGAAGGGGTGCCTGGAAGTGAACATGTTGGCTATGGAAAGGATCGACATGGACCATTGCGTATCTGATGAAAATTGATAAAATATCTTTGGTGGCATTGTATCACTGTATTGGTTGCAAGGTTTAGAAGATAGATACACTGCTGCGTACCTACATACAGTACTTGCTTGCTGAGTAGCGCCTCAAGCAGGGGAACAACTTACTTCAGTGTCTTTACTTCAACAACCAAATGTGGCTTGAAATTCCTGCCCCATCCTTCAAGCCAATTGCAAAATAACCTTGCATCATCTTGATCTAACGTATCAATCTTTAAGTCCATCCACTAGCCTTGCAGATGGCCACCTACAGTAACTAGCGTCACAGTGGTCAAAGTACTCGTCGTCATTACCCAAAAACATCAACGTCAAACATCAAGGCGCCAAATGGTGGAAAAAAGAAACTATGTGTCACCTTGGGGTCATCCACAAATCTCAGGGTTTTTTGTGTTTTACCTTCAACTAAAAACCTAGCTTCACCTTGTGCCACGTGTTTTTTTCATGAAGAAAAAATGATCTGAGGTTGTGATGTTGCCATGACGGGCCAGTTGGAGGGCCATCTGTGTTTTGAAGGTGGTGGGGTATACAACATCGTTTGATCAAATCATCGTTTTCGCAGAGATTTACATGGTATGATTGGTATGTGAAATTGCTGAAAAATTGCAACTCCCAAAACTGGGACTTTTTTTTTCAGCGTTTTCTGTGTCAGGGAATGGTCCACCCTCGGCTGAATATGTTACAAATAGGGCATAGTTGTAGCATCAGTTATTGTATTGGTGCATTCTTCCCCCAAACCTTCAAAACATCTTCAATACAGAGGTTGACTCTAGGTTGCATGACCCTGGTTCCTGGCCATCAAAATGCCCACAAAGTAAGACATCAATGCCCCTGACAGAGGTCTCAAAAGCAACCCAAAGGCACACAGGATGACATCTCTAACTATCGGTTGCTTTGACCCCCGTCGGAACGGTCATGTTGGTAAACGGTAAACCCCTGCAAAGTTCAAGACCATTCAATAATGATCTGTTTATTCACAGTTTTGTCGGCTCCTCATAGTCATACGATCGTACGAATCATACGTATGTATCTATGTACCTTCTGCAGGAAAGAAGGAAGAAATCATCAAAAATTCAATTCTGTCCGGAGAATGCATAGATATATGCCATAAAGTGCGTGCACGATCGCATGACTGAGATGATCCAAGATGCATCTCTGTGATGGACTTCTTTGAAAGCTTTCCAGCGGGAAAGACCTGGCATCAACATGACTAGATGCTCTCTACATGTGTACGCAGCGGTTCAAGCTCAAAGACATTCAAAATTGACAAACTATAGACGTTTAAAAAAACATTGAATATCTCATCGTGTCATTTTGGTTCAACAAACATGTCTCCCAAAAAACGAACGACACAAAGGTTGAACTTTAACATTTACACTGGCACACGCTGCTGCGTCATAGTGCACCTTGTCACCACGGATGGTTCCACCAGGAATGAGAACCACATCCTGAAACAAGTGGGCCAAGTCCACAAAAAAAAGATCCAAAGTGGCTTCCAGTGACAACTCCAGGGTTAAGAGAACTTGTTTGGGGTGATACTGTTCATGAAACAGAACTGCTTGAAATCCCAAACGTCCCAAATCTAGATTAGATATGTTTCAACATCTTTCGAGCTTATGCAGGAATTTGTCCATCAGTACATGTTGACTTCAGGAATGAACATCAAATACAAATCCACCCATCTGTGGCTTAAGGAATCCATTGACTGTAGGATCACAAAGCAAATGGAATCATATCTCAAAAACTGTTTGGGGTGGTTGTTAGATGATGGCGTATACTAATGGCATCTGAAATATTCTGAAAGGGTTGGTTGCTGTTGGTTTGTTTGTAGGTACAAACGTCGACCAAGATATACCAACGTCTATCCGCTTAGTTATGCTGGAAACCTATGATGGAATTCCATGGCAATTTCAAGAAGGGCTCTCAGGCTCCATCCGTGTTGCACCCCTACCTTAAAACCAGTGCCTTTGATGAAGACTCATAGGGTTCCCTTTCAAAAAAAATGAAGGAAGATGATTTATCCACCTAGTGGTTGAACCAGTTTTTTTGGGGGGGGGAGTGGCAACCCCTACATGTGTTGTCGTTGTTTTTCATCTTTGGTCTGTCTTGTATCTCCAAGATTCGGTCTTGTGCATGTCTTGCACAGCATCAGTAAAAAAGTTGCCGATGAGAGTCCTGAAAGGATGGACATGGTAGGGCTGTCAGGGCCTTCAATCCAGCAAACATCTTCGATATGCTTTTCATGGACACCGTGTCAATCATTTCAAATTTTGTGGCTAAGAGCAAACCAAATAAAGAAAACTCACGGTAAATTTTCTTACCTGCTTCTATTGGGAAAACATATAACTATTATTCCTGTTCATTGCCTGTTCATGCGTTTTTCATGCCTCTGCGCCTGGACAGCGGCATGTTGCATCGCATCAAATACAGTACTATGGACGTGCATAGGCAAAATTGCATCTGAGGATGGGATAACCCATAAAACGAGCAAATCAAATTATGTAAGCTCAAAAGCATCTTGATGGAAAGAAATATATCGAACATGCACCCTGAAATAAAAAAAATCTATCACCTTTGGGTTTGGAAAACATGGGTACAAAGTTGCACTCCAAAGTCTGCCATGTCTGTCCTGACAAACACTACCGTGGAGCACAGGAAATTTGTGATTAGGTCTGCCTTTGATATTGTCACACTCTAGAGTCGTTGCCAGATTAAAACAATAATTGTGTCCATGTTGGTAACAGCATAATGATGATAATCATGAGAATTACAGTCATGACGAAAGTGATGAAAATGAGGATACAATGAATGATACTGACTGATAATATGTTTATATATATATATATCTATATATATTGTATATTAATATCATGTCATATACTGTGTACGGATGATAATGATGATATTGGTGATGCCAATGATCATACATAGCGCTGCCTCTCAAAAACAAAGCCATCAAAATCCATTCTTTTCTGACTAAAACTAAACATCATTGAAAACTACAACGATTTGGATTGGATTTGAGGGCTCACCTAATATGACCTGACTAGCCCATTACTTTTCCACTTCAAGACAATGAAGGAGAAAAAATGAAGGGTTGACCCATCTCGTCCCATCCCATTGCATCCTATACCAAGGCACCCCCACCACCAAACAAGTAGAAAAAAAAAGCATTGAAGGATCAGTGAGTGAATATCTACCCGTCCCATCCCTATACTATTAGAAATCAACTCCAAGTACCTTCAGAGAAGGTGTTTCAAGGCTGTTGTGAAGGTCCAAAAATCTTATTACAAGGCAAACAAATGGATTCAACGATGTAATTTGAAGAAAATCATTTGATTTGGGTGAGTTATCGTAATTCACCACACTGCATTGTCAGGCCATTTGGGGAGTTCTCCTTCCTATAAACTCACCTCAGAAATGACAGCAACCTTTTACTGCCCTTCACTAGGTGTCACATGGTCTGCTTCTTGCATCTGAACGTATTTCACAAGGCGAATTGGGGATAACCAGGGTGATTTCACATACCACCACCTGATACGAGCAGTGAGAACTATGTAGTGAAATAATAGTATATATAATTATATAGTATTATAGATTCCATACGTAAAATATGGATATGTTAGATTGACTACCAAAAATAATGGCTATATCTATATATCTATTTTTCCATTTTCTCAATTGTATGTAAATGTCATGTATGAATAAAGAAATGGACCAAATTGCTCGATGCCTTGATTTTTGATTCATTCTCATTTGACCGGGCAAACCGATGCAATTTTTTTGGGGCCGAGATGCTCTTTCTGTCGAACTTGACTCTCCCGAGCATCCAAGGGCACTTCACTGCAACCAATGGGTTTTCCTGGGCCATTTGCTTGGCAACGCACGAAGGACATGCTGAAAAGATATGTCACAATGAAGAATGATATGAAAGTCATGTCAAGGATGTGATATTTGCATGATATTTGCATATGTGCATATTTTGAACAAGCGATGAATCATCAAAACTCACCTGAAATCAAGCGTCAATCATATGCCAATCATTTAAATCAGTTGGCTGAAAGAACTGACTGCAAAATGCAAATTTCTCTTCTTAGCAAAGCAATGCCGAACTGCATGTCTTTGTACATTGCCTTTTTGTCACCCCGGAGATCTGACCCAAATCTATGCCAAGCTGCCTAGCTCTTTTTGCCCTCGCTCCTCCCATTGCACTACCTTGTCATGGACCGAAGGCGAAAATGGATCTGAGTCAGTCCTTAGTGGAGAAACCCACCATGTGAAATTGGTCATTGTTCGATCAAACAGCAAATGAACCTCAATCCGAAGTTGGCTACTGTAGATGGTGGACTCGTGGACCGCCTTCCTTTCATGTCTTTTGCCTTGAGTATCTTAACTACATCTTCTTGGAATCCACGTAACTCATCCAATTCAAATAGGCTGCATCTTCAAAAATGCATCCAAACATAGGGATTCCTGCTTCAGGATTGTCAATTGCTGTAATTTTATGGGACATGTTTCACATGTTCGCCCCATGGCCCTATATGCTGCCAAGGTATCAATGAGAGCAACTTCCCTTCAATGGACCTTAGCGGGCAAAAGGTCCGAAGATGGAGACGTCCCTCGATGAACAAAACATCACCAAGAATCCTATCTGGTTGCAATCTGAAATGCGAAAAAAAAAACATAGAGTAGGTACTCACTACTGAAAAACAGGCAAATTTTAAAGGAAACGATCTGTTGAAACTTTTCGACCATCGTGAAACTGCAAACGAGAAACTCGACACTTCCTTCATCCGTTAGCAACATCGTCATCACCCATTGCGTCTTCAGATCAGAATCTGCCTCGACAAACTTGCGACAAACTGGGCACGATTCGATGATTCGAGTGCCACAGCGAAGGACTCCAAAAGCCCCGGAACCGCCCACCCTGGCCATCCCTGGCCTTCAAATATGTGGCATGTCCACAATCTGATCGCAAATCTGTGAAGTGATCATGTCCTGGAACCACAGGGTCAGGTAGAGGAGTCATGGAGTTGTCTTTTTCCACATCCACCAACAAGATCCAAAAAGAGCAACCAGTGCTGCAAACTCAACAGTCGCTCCGTACCTTTTTTGCTCAAGCCGTGCTTCTGTCCGATCTTTCTCGTCCAGTTCCGTTCTGTCTGACGATTTGTGCCGACTTGCGAGAACCAGTTGTGGTTGCAAGGCTTAGAGGCTTGAAAGTACAAACAGCTCTGATCTATGATCTACAAAAATCTACAAGGTTCGTTGAAATTCAGCCCTCAAGGGACAGAAATTCTGTCAGTACAGCCTGCAAAAAAGCGTAGTGCTTTAGTGCAGACTCTAGTTGTACCTACGTGCAAAAAAAAAGACTGGCACAGATAGCATCAGATCGCTTGAGTCTGAGGTGAGTTGCACTCCAGGTCCTCAAAGATCTCAAAGTGCCATGACACTGCCGTCATCCTCCTCCTCGAATGCCACTGTGATGGGGCTTTCGCCCAGCATGGCAAGGTCGCTACCCAAGTCTTTCGACTCCTCTTCTCCGCTCTTCTTCGACTTGCAGCACATATTGAACATACCTGTGCAGGTTTGAACAATAGCTTCCCCAACAATGAGTCCCAAAGCTAGGGAGATTGATGTGACCATGAGACCAGCAAAGGTGTTCTCTTCCTGCGCAGGATCACTGGGTGGAATGATTGTCTGGAACCACATCTTTGCAATCATGGAGCCAGGCACCAACTGGTACACAGCTGGCATCAGCATAGCCCAAATATTCATAGATTCGGCATAGACAATGGTATCCAACAACAAATCTTCTTCATGTCCTTCCAATTTGATTTCTGAACGAGGATGTTTTGGATCATTCAGCTCTTTGGATTGTTGATAGATTTTCTTCTCCAACTCCACCATGTCTTTATCATGTTGTCGACCAATCCCAATGAGTGAAAAGAACTTCACCACAATGGAAATGGAACCATACAAAATATCATCCAGCTTGGAGTCTGTCTCATCACGATGTGCACCACGCTGGAGGAGTTGCTTGTAGTAGATGGAGTTCACAAAATCCATCACCGCCGACAAGAAGCATGCAGTCACAACACTGGCTGCTGCACCACACACATTGGAAGCCATGACGTCCAAATTGTCCTTGACAGTGGAACTGCGTTGCAACAAATAGCGAGATACCTGAAACTGGACTTCATAGCCTGCAAGCTGCACCAACAAACCGCGCCAGAATTGCTCCAAGCGGAAACGGTACTGTCCCAGGACAGCCGCAGAACATGCCAAGTATAGGGGAACGCGCCACCAATGCTCTCCCAGGTCAATAGTACCACAATTCACGGCTTGTGCTTCCCAGACTTCAGCAGGATTTGGTATAGCCAGCAGCATTCCGAAACAGGCCGTGACACAAAGGACAAAGGTCTTGATGCTGACGGCCATGAAACGGGTCACACCTGTTTCTAGCTCACCAGCCAAGATCTCCACAAGGCCAACGACAAAGGCAGTACCATAGAAGAACCAATACAATGTTCCCATGAAGATGGAGGAAAGACAATATCTTTCACCATCATAGTAGTAAAAAAGACTACCAATAGCACCGGTTGCAAGGCCAACTGCTATGTCAATTAGCAAAGTTGCCTCACCACCGACCCTTAGCAAAGCATACTCAATAAGGCCAGTTACCAAGCCACAAAGAGCAGCGACACCGGCCTCCAACTCGGTACCACCAAAGAAGATGACGGCACAAGTGGAGGACATGGCTGGTAGGACAATCAATCTGCCAGGATAGTCACGAATAAACAAACCGCTCCTGGCGGTATGTTTTCCTTGCTTTGCCTCCTCTTGAAGAAGTAGACCTTCATGAACAGTCAAGTGTCCATTATACAATGCGGAGGCAATTCTCATGAACATGTCTTGGAATTCAGAGTCGTAGTCATAGGGCACCTTGCGCTGAAGTTCAAAATCACCATCTTCCATGAAGAACTTCAACTTGATAACACCAAGTTCCCATGTCATTGTGAGCCCAACCATCTCTGAACATTTTTTGAGAGTCCTGGATGTCAAGAGTGTCATATTCCAAGCACGGTGCATCTCCATGGCCGTCTGCATGTTGAAAACAAAAAGGAGTGCATACTCCTCATCAAATCTCTCCTTGAGAGAGGTGTACACTCTGAGCATGTCTGCAGGGAGGTTGCTGGGATCAAAACGCCGCTGCTGAAAGGACACTGTCTTCCGAAGCTTTTCTTTCTCCTGAAGATTGTGTTGGCTGCACACACGCTTTGGCGATGGCGGCAAAGGTGTGCTTGACATGGCAACCAGATCTCGAGAATGTGAAGGCACGCTGATTTGCGAACGGGTGATCCCGGGTTCAAAGTTCAAACTTCAGCCAAAAGATGATATTTTTGGGCAAATCATGACTTCCGCCAATAAAAAAAAAAACACAAGCACAAGCACATGATGCACATGATGCACATGGATAGTGTAACATGGCCGTAGCCTTCCAAATCCCCACTTGCCCTGGCCTCCCAAGATCAAATCCAGATTTGTTCCAGCTGCCTTGGCCAAAGCACAGTCGTCCTTTGCGAACTGATGCGTCAGGGCCAAAACCTCGCTTGAGGTTTCGAGGTTTCGGTGAGTTTTGCGCATATCAAATATCATGTCCGCCATCTTGCATCCGAATTTTCTCTGGAAATTTTAATGAAATTTTCACATTTAGTCGAAAATTTCATCCAAAAGTAGACGTCATTGAGTGAAGGCTTCCCAGTGACCACTTGACAATGCTGTTTTTCCCGAAGTTCTTTGGCTTCTTCAATGGACGCCTTTCCGGTTGGCGAAGCTCCGCTGCCCCAAGCTTTAAAAAAAAAGTCGTTGCGACATGCCGACATGGTGGTCATATCCCCAGAAAAAAACACCGGGAAGACTTACTTACAGAGGAATCGTTATTTTGTGTGGTGTTCCCTTTAAAGCATGATGAAGCCAGTTTCAGTTTCATTCAAATCTTAGTTCCATGGGTGTCTCGTGGTTGTTGGATGAGCCTTGTTTTAAAGCGACAGGTTTCAAAGGGGACCCCGCTCAGCGGCCTGTTGCAAATCCTTGTAGGTCACACGCTCCTGGCCATAAAAAGATATAAAAAGTGGCTCATGGGACACATTTTTTATGGTTCAGGTAACCCCTGCTATTGACATGCAATATTCCACGCAATCTTGTACATGTATATGCCCAAGTTGGGTCGCAATGACTTTCTATAATATCCAATGTCTGGAATGACATGCCAACCCTCCCTCTTCAAAGAATCAAACCACGTTAGATTTGCATTGCACTACGTGCTTCTTTGGTGAAGCTCCCAAGACTCAAAGGAATGAGTTCCAGTGATGGTTGACGACGATGTTTTAGGCACGTGTTCATGGCAAACGCCGTGGCGTTTTTATCGAGAAAAACAGCATCATGGTCCGTTACTCAACAGAAAACTCAACTTGATTGTCTCATATCAATTAAAAACCATGAAAGATTACCAAACGCCAAGCGCATCATTAAAAACATTTGGAGAGCTTTTTTTGAATTTCCTACAAGAAATGAAGGCATCCAGGCGTCCTTGTCTTTGTACAGCGACTGCAAAAGATTGTAAGCCTAGATGGTTTGGGTCGCAGTCAACTTCCATCTGGAAAGGGTGATGATGGGTGTGGTAACTCCTTGGAAGCACGCTTCCTGGAGCGACATGGAAATGTCATCTTCCAACTATCTTTTTTTGAGGGTCGAGCTGTTGGGTTTTAGGAAGGGTAGAAATCTAGGTGGATTCCTCAATTCTTGCGGGTTTCTTTGTGCATTACAAGATCTTATGCAAGTCATTTCCGAAATGGCCTGATTCTCAACTCAGCATCCCCCAAAAAAAAAAGTCGCTGCCAAGAAACAGCACCAAACATACAAAGCCGTGTGCTTTTTATATTCGGTTTTTCAGACCAACGTGGTGCATAGGGCAAATCCTGATGAAGAAAGGGCGTGGAAAAGCGACCAACAAATATGGAAATTGTATTCACACCACCTGAGCCATTTCCTGGCGCTAGGCGAAGTAGGGCAAAGGATATTATTTTATTGGTATTTATTGGTATCCCCAAGACAGTACCAAAACTATCAACCACTTGCAATCGCAGTAGCATTTATGCTTTATTACTTGGACCTTATTGCAGGTTAACCGCAGTATTCACACATCTGTTTGCTGCTTGATAATGTCGATGATCTTGATGCTTGACTATAGTTGAAAGTGAGTAAGAACCCCCTTTTCCCACGAACTGTTTCTTGGCCATGAATGTCTTGACTATGCTAAGGTTTGTTGTTGCAAGTGGCACATGGTAAAACCGCACAGATTGTGAAACTCCAAGCCCTTAAAATCCTGTACCCACTACAAGCACCAAGTTGTCGATAGGATTTTGAGCCCCCCCTCCTTTACATTACTAAAGTTGAAAACGGCACCACGCTTGCTCAACAAAACAAAATCCAAAGCCTTAACCTCCAAAATGACCATTTCAGATCTCTACGGTAGCATCTCCCCCCGACCAGCTGACAGCTCCGGATGTATTTGCAAAGGAATTTTACATCTATAGGCCAATTTGGTGTTTTACTTCCAAATGTTGTAACCCTTAGAGGTTGAAAAAAAATCCAGCCGAAGATTCAATTATCTTGTGCTTCTGCGTGCCGGCCAACAACCTTAGTTGGGATTTCTAGTGAAGCAAAGCTAGCAATGAGATCAATTCAAAGGACTCACAAGACTCAGCCGTTTGTCAACCTTACCATGTCGTTTTTCCGTTGACCTGTCAAGTTGCTGGCCATTCTCATCCATCAAGTTGATGTTCAACCACGGAAATTGAGATTCCTGCGCGGGTTTTCTTTGATATTCATGCGCCAGGAACTGCAAATATGTTCTATTACATTTTTCCGAGGGTCACAGCGAAATGATGGGTTTTTCTCACTTTCCTTTTTACGCAACTATCATCTTTCATCACTTGCGTCAATGGTTTGCTATTGTTGCTGTGGCCAATCAAAAGGTTTGATGACCTGAATCCCCGAGAAAGGTGCTCCTTCATCCTTTGCTCAAGAACATCCACTCCAAAATCAAACCTTTGGTCAATTCACAATGATTCGTTTTCGAGCAGATCCAAATCCAGCGAATCAAAAAGGGGCCCCATGTTAGCTACATACAGTATAGCTGCGGTAGTTCCGCAGCTGTACGAAATTCAAACAAGCACATAATGCCACAGAACCTATACAACCCATCTTTCATTTCAATATTTGAAAAGCATCATTAACATGCTTGCATGATGTGCCTTACTAAGGTTGTCACTCCATCTTCTTTTTACTGTCAAAAAATGAGGTTTCGCAGTTTGGTTTTAGATGCAAGGCACTCGTGATTGCCCAGTGAAGCTGCGGTCAGATTTAAATCGTTCAGAACATCCACAGCCTCAATGGATGTTTTTTTCCGAGGATGTTTTGGGATGTTTGGCATCCAAACGTCCCAAAAGAAACTCTGATGTTTCAATCATTGGTGGAGATTCTTGCTTCTTGGTTTTTGGTATGGGTGTTTCTCTCAAACGAACCTTGGAGATTCTAAGAACAAAGGCTCATAGCTTTGCTATGAACGACTGCATGGCATTGCCCCAGCCTGTCGACCTTGGAAAAGATCACCAAGTACTGATGGCGAGAGCAAATCACCTTGGTGACTAAAACTCAGGGCTTGTGAGAAAACCATCTCTGGTGAGAGTCCCCACAACTAAATTCCATTAAGATGTTCTTAGGAACCGGCTCTCTACCTGGCTATGAAGGGATTTATTGTTTAGTTTGATAGTTGTTTGATACTTAACTCCCTTCCACGGACCAGCTAGCCAGTGCTAGTATTCTTCCTCACCGGACCATAGGTTCAACCTGCAAACAGCGCGTAGAAACCTTTAGAAACCGTTAGAAACCCCTGTTTTTTTCACAGTTTGAAGTTAGAGCTGTGTTTGATGTCCAAGGCCACTAATATATAGATATGATATATATAGATATAGATATGTCTTATATATAAGTGCACCAAAAATATATGACTATATATCAATATAGACTTGTATAAAGACATATGTATATAATGAGAAAGAAGGAAAGAAAGAGAGAGAAAAACAAATTCTGTGCCAAACTTCCGGGGTGCACAAACATCATACCAATGAGCTACCATTTCAAAAAAAACACTTGAATCTCAAAGGATGTATATGACATGTGGTGATTATTACTCCTGCTGCTGATGATGATGATAATGATGATGATCATTATGATGATCATCATGCCCGTGACTATGATGATCATGATGATGATGATGATCATGATGATGATGATGATCATCATGATGATGATGATGATGATGATCATCATCATGATGATGATGATGATGATGATGATGGTGGTGGTGGTGGTGATGATGATGATCATGATGATGGTCAAGAATTGATAGTGATGGTGATGGTAAGGATTTGAGTAATAACTAATGCACGACAAATTGCTTACAAATGCTTGCATCAATTTCCTCATTTCGCCTCACAAGCCATTGCCCTTCCAACAAAAAATGTGTTGCTTCCCAAGTCACCAGCAAAAACCACAAACGTTCGATCTGGATTTCTTTTCCTGGCACCTCGGCAAGGAAAGAGAAACAATTGACATCAAAAAGCTGTTGACGAACCCAGGTCTATCAACGGATGAGGTGAAAACTCATGAAAAACTGCCATCCTACCTACCTCTTGAATCCTTGCCATGACTAACCTCTATTCGTTGCTAAGACTTACATGCCGGTGGTTGAGGTCATTCTGTTGGCTAAGCGGTTGGGGCTGCACATGGACCACTCGTTGCTTGGTAAAAGGAAAAAGTCAAATCGACACCACCAAAGCGCCCGAATGCTATAAGTGAATGCAAGTACCCTTGGTGGCTGTATGTAAATTGGTATATCTAAATATCCTCTATAAATATATAAAGATATACATATATATGTACAATGTATGTGTGCATTTTATGTGCTAGATATATTCACACATGAATTATGGCAATATCCTACACAAAAGTATATATACACGCTTTAGCTACGCCCTTTCAGTGACTTGACCTGAAGTAACACAACAATCATCAACAATCCAAATTCAAGCCAAGCAGCTTTTTCTCAGATGTCTCTCCCAAAAAAAAGTGTATGGATCGGACAAGCACCAGAAATTGTATATGAACATTTCACTTGGGAATTTTGACATCAATTTCAAGTTATCCAGTTGGGAAACATGCAGTTGGGAATTACTGTTCGGCGGGAAGCGAAACCCCTTAGACCTTGCAGACCCAGGGCACGCTCAATGACGTAAGCTGCACGGGACATACCCCCCTTGCGCATACCATCCTAGCAGTAAACCAAACGAGGCAAAAAGGTAAATATGCCACAATATTGCAATTGGGAAGGGTTCTTCCCTGGGCACATTTGGCAAAACACAAAAATGGCATTTTTGAAGGCATCTGCTGCAACTATACAGATCGAAGTCCAGCTACATGTGGGCCCCTTCCAATTGACAACTGGGTGAAACTGGTTCTCAGTGAATGCGAATCACCTATGATTTCATCACGGCATCAGGATAATGTGAGAGTGAAACTTGACCATGAGTGAGAACCAAAATCAACTTACAAACAACTCTAGTATATCGATGTATATGGATGTGTCTTGGTTGCTTAAGGAGAACCCCGGTGCCCTGCTTAAGCCAACTACATTTGTGGAGGGCAATTGCATTTGATTGCATTTTGCTGGTAGTAATCAGCCCAGACCTTCCAAAGGCTGCCAGCTGTTGAGGAGAAGGAAGGATGAGCCCGTGTTCATGCAACACATTGACACAATCCTTCAACCCCAAAATCATTGAACACATCCCATGATCAATTGACCTGCAGGCAAAATATGCCAAAATCATATGAATTTGTAAGCTTTACTTCAAGTTTCATGGGAGGATCCTTATCAAATGCTCGTATCCTACCAGCTAGCAATGTCAGTGGTTTCGTCCAGGCTTGCGATCCGTCCTGAAGCACCCCAGCCATTTCATAGACGTCATTGAAGTGAATGATAGTGATCCTAGGGCAAAGAAGTAAGCCATGGTAAAGATGGGTATAATGTAAGAAAGAGCACGTGTGTTTTTTTTCTGTTTGTAGCTTAATCCCGTTTAAATACATCAAACAAGCCCAGTCTTTTCGTCAAAAATCTGAGTCTAGGCTAGGCTGCTTTGAAACCTGGATCGACATTTTTTGGTTACAGAACAATAAACAAAACTGACAGAAATACTGACAGATTACCTTGCCAAGATTCTCATTGTGCAAAGCCGGTACAATTTTCCGTGCATTCACAACAGAAGGCTCATCCTGATTTAAACACCTAGGTCGAACCACGAAAGAGTCTCATCAGTTGGACACTGATGTCCTTGCTGACGGCTATTGCCTCTATTGCCTGGTGCATGCCACCGGTTTTTTTGGGGGGTTGCATTGCGCACCTTCATGACCTATCGGCCACCACCAAGGGACTTTACCATCTTAACATGCTGCAAAGCAGAGCTGAGCAGAAAAAAATCCACAAACAACAGACCTACTACCGGACCTGTCTAAACCGCAACGGCAAGAACATGTACAGTGTCTATCTGATCAAAGTGAGAACTTCCAGCCTTCTCTCCTACCAAACTGCAATTTTTTTAGGCATGTTTTCTCCATTGCCCACATGTCACTGGTTATCTGGTTGGGTATTTCAACAACAAAGTGATGAATTCAGATACCCCTCCATGTGGCCAAGGTACAGGCCATTGGGCCAATTGTTCTTGCACTGCTCTTTGGAACCTCAGATTTGACAGTTTGTTTCCGTTGAGGCTCGGATTTTGCCAAGGATATGTTTCAATGATAAAAAAATCGATGGATTTTTTTAGCACATGTCACATGTCACATGACTTCTTGGATCATTTCCTTTGGCAAAAGAAAGGCCTGAAAAAAGTGAGATGTTTAGCTTGCGTCTTCAATTGTTTTCGGTTTTTAGGTCTCTATGTCAGTTTCTTTGTTGTAAAGCTTGCAGATATCAGAACATCATTTCTTCATCCACTTATTCTCCCCCCTTCATTTTGTGATCCAGCTACTTTCCCTTACAGTAATTTATCTGGGAGATATAATCCACAAAAATCACAGAAGCCCTCGGAATATTTCTTCACATTTTTTCGCCGAGGTGCTGATGTATCCAAAAGATAGTTTATCAGCTGCCACACAATAAGGATCCAAAATGTCATCTCCATCACAGTCATGATATTCAAGCCTCAAACAGGCTTACAGTAGAAACCAAAAAGGATCCACATCCATGGCTCACCGGCCGGGGGTCACCTGCTGGACTGATTAGACCTATGAAATGAAACCATGGCAGGTGCCGAATTTCGTTGAAGGGGGGAAAAAAACATTGAAAAAACAATTCCACATGTTTTTGTTCTGGGCGTCATTGATGCCCGCAAAACTGTGAATTGATGTGAATTGAACTGAAATGTGCTGTTGGGCTAATGACCAATTCAAAGTGTGGGATAATCTAATCTAGGCCCGCCCTTCCAATGATCATGCATCAGTGCATCATTAGAAAATGAAGGCAATGATGTTTCTGAAACCTTTCTAATTGGAGGGGCACATCATCAACCACCAAAAAGTGGGAAAAATTCCATGGAATTTGCTTGAAATTTGCATTTCCTAACCATACGTTTCACAAAAATAAAAATATCATCCTGGTCCACTGCTAGTTTCATTCACCAAACGCCCTGGTCCACCATTCATCCTAGTGACTTGTCATCCGCCCCACGGCAAAAACCTGCCATGCGTAAAGGGATATATCGATGGCAGCCCCGGGACCCTGAAATCAACAGGGGAAACCCCTCGAGGAGATTCCACACGTGAAAATCATCACGTTCAGGTTCCACCAAACAATTTGTTTAAGAATTCGTGGATTCTGGGTGAGAAAAAAACATGGTAATTCTGTAATTTATAGATGTGTTGAAATGAAACGTCACATGCAATCTTGCATGTGATTCAATGTACTTCACCCATATCATCATATCATGATTTCATGATATAAATTACACATACATGCAATACAGAACATAAATTGATTTCTCACAGCAATTCTGATTTTACCAGTTTCCCAAACATCCCCTATACTAGCCACTTCCCCCCCCAATCTTCCCCGATCTCCACGGGCCTGATTTCAATGGACACGCACCAGGTGGAACTTCTGAAAGCCCAAACTTCAAGCGTTGTTCAGATGCAGAATAGCATGACAGCCATTTGGAAACGCTATGTCTGCCATGAGTCCTGCTGTTTTTTGGATTTTTGTTGGTTGGGATTTTTTTGCTGCAACAAGTTTTGTTGATTTTTGGACCGCCAGTTTTTTTTTGAAAGGTGGAAATTTGTTTCAAATTCAGTGCGTCGTTTGGTGGTGGTCACAAGTTGAAGTGAAAATATGTTCCACTGTGATCTTGAATGAGTTCATGTCAGAGCTTTTCTCTCCAATCATTTTGTACATCATCTGCTGGGGGATATCCACAATTCCTTATAGAACCATTGCTTCTTTGTACATATTTCACTTAAACAATCACACAAAAGTCCGGGGGAACTCCTATAACTCCAATGGAGCACGAGCGCGAAAAAAGATGCGCATGCCGCCACCAGCACCAAACCAACCTTTCGCTCCAGGCAAATGGACAAAAACTCCATGGACTTTTTCAAGTGACCTCCATAATAAATCTATATATGCAGTGTATACCCTTCTTTTTGGCATATTTTGGTATAGCTCCCTTCTTTTTTCGAAAAATAACCCATTTTCTGCAAGGACAAAAGGTCGGTGTCAAGGTACTAAGGCCATGCTGAGCTTTAATGATCGACTTCTTGGGATCTCCCGTGGTGCGTTTTCTGCATGGAGTAGTTCCAGATCTTCGGAGGACTCCATCGTCGCAGCGTCGCAAGGTTCAGTCGGTCCCACGGTTGGGAGGAAAGTTGTGGGTTTGTTCGTTTAAAATGCTATGATATTTAAACGAAGGGGGATGGAGATGATGTATAGAGTTTTGTTTAATATGATATGAAATCATTGAATCGAAATACATATATTATTTATAAAGCATATTCGAGGTCATGCCTCGGTTGGTTGAAAGATGTTTTTGCAGTTTGGCTTGCTTCCCACTTTCCTAAAGTCAATTCAAAGCTTTTCAGGCAACTGATGGTACTCGGGAGATTAAGTGTGCTCATATTAATACCTGTTGTGTTTACAATGTCCTTCTAGATCCATATGTCTAGGGTGTTTTTGTGCGGATGATGGCCTATTATCCATCGATATCAAACAATAAATAATCATGTGATCCAAATCAATCCGCCGAGTTTTTGATGTCTTTTTGCCGTCCTTGTGCTTGATCCAATTCTCAACTACCATTTCTGGAGCCGAGACGGCAAATGCTCGGCTAAGGCTATCGCAATGAACCTTTTGGGCATCGCACCAACTGTAGCATGATTATGTTCACATCTCTAAATATATATATATATACATATATATACATATAAATATGCTGTGTGTGTGACATGTGTTTTATTCATGCTTATGTTCAGACATGCTCACCTACTAAACCCAATACCTTCTTTTTTTAGGGTTGAAGAAAAAAACATGGGTTTTTGAAAAAAACCTATGTTCTTGTTTTTTCTCATTTATACCATCTAAGCTAAAAGTATTGGGTTTAGTAGGTGCATGAGCATAATCGACTACAATGATATAGGGTGCATCAAAATCCAACTCCATTGCCACAAACCCACACAAAATGCGTGTTGAATGCCACTTTTTTCAAACCGACAGTTCTTGACCAATAACACGACTATTTACATCTCAGATGGATTTGGTTTTGGCTGGAAAAGCCAAACATAGAACATGTTCTTTCAGGATATCTCAGCCTGTGAAATCCAGAGCTTCAAAAAACAACATCAAACCCGTGCAAGTACCGTTTGGAACAAGAACAAGTGTCCCAAGAGTCTTGTTTTCATCGCCGCTGCAATGTTTCAATATAAACTGGTATTTGTTGCATGAATTTATGGACCAAAGGGGCCCCGCTGTTCTATCAAACTGCTGCAAAATGCCAGAACCTTTACAACCAACTGCCAAAATCCAACCCGGAACTCAAAAAAGTCCGTAAAACCTCTATAAATTCTATGTTAAGGGGGCTTTAAAAAAACCTAGGTTTTTGCAAAAATACCCATAAAATCTTAAGGGTATATTACGGAATTTTACGGTGATATTACGGAATTTTACGGGTGACAAATTATGGGTGGAAAATTACGGGTGGTTACGAAAAAAATACCTATGTTTTTTTCCCAGATTATGGGTGGATTACGAATAAAACCAGGTAATTCCGGCAAATTACGCGATTACGGTAGGTTACGGCCTAAACGTGAATAGAATCTATGTAAAATCAAAAGATATCACTGATTTCAGAGAGAGAAAGATTGAATTGCGAGATTCTTCTACGTAGCGTGTTTCGGTGAACCCTTGGTTTATACTTTAGTTGGGAAAAACTGATGGAAATTGATTGTACGGAATTAGGTTTGAACTCTATCAAATTTACATCCTGCAGGGTTCTCATCAAAAGAAATGTGTCCTTGGGAAGTCACTCTAGAACCTCTGTACTGATAGCCGCCTGTTTACAGTACATCGATCTGTTTACTTATTCCAAACCTTATTCCCATAAACTGGTGAATGTTAACATTTTGGGAGCATTCATTATCATGCAGTCATATTGCCCTTTTGGTTTCCCATATCTTTGTTGTGACCCTTCCAACAGCCAATATACCCGATAATGGGTTACCTGAGCCATTACATTAAACAAAACAAAGATCAGTCCTCCTTTAGAATGAGTTGAACCCTTATATAATGATTCCAGAACATGATAATTTCAGGAAAACAAGGTATTTCAGAAAAACATAGGTTTTTTTCGATTACGGAAAAAACCAGGTTTTTCATCTTCCACCCAAAAAAAAAGGTAAAAGGCTCAGTAGGCAGGTATATGTTCAGTGCTCATATATCATTCATGCATTGCTCATATTGAATAAGAATCAAATCTTATTCTTGCCTTTTCAATGCCTGTGCCCTTTCCCACATCGGCGCAATGGCTGCCGTTGTCGCCTCTTCCGATCTCCACCGATGAGTGGTACAATCTCAACACCCGCAATGTTAGGCCTCAAGGATTCAATCAACTGATCAAATGCCTATCTGCCAAAAAATGCTGAGACTTTTCAAAAATGGCGGTCAAAGGATGTCTGCAAATTGGCCTTAAGAAATGCTTTTCATTGGAATATCTAGTCTAGTCATCCAATACACTAGGAATAAAACCAAACACAAGTAGCATCTTGCAATATCGTAATCAATAAAATATGATCATAAATAGACATGATTAGACATGTACATATATATATATTTATTTATATTTATATGTATGATTAATTGAATATATGAATAGATCACAATATACAGCAGGAACTATCTTTCAACTTACTGGAACACGGGGATGTTTGGTGATTATGGAGCCTTGGAACCCCTTCTTCCAGCAAGACCCATGTGATACGCGCATGGATTCACCATCCAAATAGCTGCTGATCTATAGTGGTTGATTGATCACTACCATTTCTGGAACAAATTGATGGCGAAGTGATGGTAAGATTTTGGATGTTAACACTGCAAAATTTGTAAAAAGGCCATCGGCCGCCACCCACAGGACAATTTGCAATGCTTCACCACGACCAAAGTTTCTCGCTACAAAATACCAAAAATCACCTGCTAGATTCAAGTATCTCCAACTTTTGGGGGAACTGCGGCTTTCCATCGTTCCTATGGCCCAAAATCCTGCAGCCTTTATCTCCAGCCAGTGAGATCAAAATCGTCAAACATCATCAACCAGACTATGCAAACCATGTCAACAAAGACTTGAGACACGTTCAACAAGAGAAAACTTTCGAATGAGCAAGTGTGTGACACCACCTTGATGATCTTTATGTGGCAATATTGTTCCAGAAAGACTTCAAATTTTGAACAATGAAACGCCATTGAAAAAGGACCCAATCAAATAAATCAGCACATTTCGCCCCCAACACGGGGGTGCAGCAAATGACCATCATCACCTCGCCCCTTTCCACTTCCCTGCTTTTTCTAATCTGCAGCCGAAAGTCATTTCTCGGCTGCACGGTGGTGAGCGCGCCGAACGGTCCACAGTCGCAAGTCCCGCCCGACCACATGGGCGAGGCTTGGGCCAAGGGGGCAAGTGGGTGGGTATCGAACAGACATGCCGCCTTTAACGAAACAGTCCTCAAACACACACACACACTGGAAAAAAAACACATCTTTCGAGAAGGCAAGTTATAAAAAATCGGACAGCTACGGGCTATCACAATTGAAATCCTTCAAAACTAGAGGATGTACCGAGTTGTATCACATTGTCCCCAGCGGTTTCACTGCACTTTGAAGATGGTACCTGTTTTTCAGAAAACTTCACCTCGCACCCCTACTGCTAAAGATCTGCGATAGGGCTCAGTTGAGGTTGCAGCCTAAGATGTGCGATGTGGTGCAATCCTGATCCCAATTCTATGCAGTGAATCAGTGACAGAGAAGTCACTTCTTCACCACTAGACATCATTCATCATATTCAAAGTGCTAAGAATGTGCAAGAACGTTGCTGCACCTTTACCTCCTTCATGAGAATTTGTAAGATGGCTCACTCGGTCCAAACTTATCACTTATAACTTATAACATATTGTATATACACTCATATACACACATACATCTCCTTAAACTTACAGTAATTATAACAGCTCGCACTTTTTGTTCTTGGCACCTTTTCTCACCAAGGCGTTATAAGCCTTTCAACAGAAAACAAAAACCTCAGAGGATGTTCAGTTGCAACGGTTTTTTGGGTTGAGAAGCTACAGCTCTGGTGCCATGCTGCTCTGGAGATGCATTTTTGTTGCTTCTACTTGTTGCAACCATTGGTGAAAAGAGGAAGAACTGCTTGTCAACTTCCAAGAAAAACTTCGAAAATTTCCGCCGGCAACCCATCACTTGCGGTTTTCCAAACCGGTTCGGCGGATGCGACATCTTTCCCAGCCTCCGGCCAAATGCTGCATGACACGTCAAAGCATGTTGTGCACACCAAGAAAATACCCAATGGCGAATCAAAACCTCGGATTGATGACCCTCAGCAACTTATAACTTATGTTTTGTGCTTTGTTTTTCTTTAAGTAGTGACAAGTCTGCAAGCCCGACATGAGTCCACAATTCGTGACAAGCGATGGGTAACAATTGG
This sequence comes from Breviolum minutum Mf 1.05b.01, assembly GCA_000507305.1. Lineage (NCBI taxonomy): Eukaryota > Dinophyceae > Suessiales > Symbiodiniaceae > Breviolum > Breviolum minutum. The sequence continues at coordinate 37,091 of DF240673.1, read as the reverse complement.
CAACGCAGCTACAGAAAAACCTCTAGAACCTTTTTCCGCGCCGAGGCTGTGGCAGAGTGACAGTTCTTTGGACACCCTGACACCATAGACTTCATAAATAAAATAAATCGTGCGAGATCAACTAACATTTAAGATCATTTAAGCTGAGGGCACTCAGCTTTTTCAAGCCATTTGATCGTGTCAAACATATATCTTTCAAATTGCAAGTGAGATATCTCGCAGCCAATTCACTGTTTTTTCACGGATTTGCCCGAAGGCAAAAGCCGGAAGATCGACCAAAAGAACCTGGCAACTTTCATCTGTAAGATGGCTAAGTCCATAATGTGGTAGTTGCTCTCCATTTCCGTTCAGCTTGCAGGTTGTGATAAAATATTTTCACATGCATAGATATATTTGCTGAATGTAGGTGCAACGTATATAAGGATGCTTAGGGAAATCATGTGCATACAAACCATCTATTGTTACATCTTGTCCCTATACATCATACACACTATACAAAAGGCCTTCTTCAAAATACAAGTAAAGTTCAAAATAGTTTGAAGATGTTTCAGTGCCCCCAAGAAGTGGGGGAAAAGCCGGTGAGCCATTTGACGACTTGCAGCACTTTTAGTGATTTGGTCGTAGCTTGGGACCACGAATCCAATCCAATCAACCTCACTGGCTATTTAGCCCAAAAAGAAGGGATAGGGAATGTGTTTGCATCACTCGCCCTTGATGGCGGTTGTCAAGGGACACCACACCTTTCTAAAAGGCTGTATTCATGCAGTTGGTCTCCATCACTATCTATAACACCCTTCGTACACCAAGAAACTGCAGTACCAGCATGGCAGAAAAGTCAGAAGTCAACAGCAAGGGCAGAAATTCCATTCGCTGACGGAAGAGTAGTTGATGGCCACCTGGGAGAGTTTTTGCCAAACTTTTGGTTTTATCCGGGGATGGGAAAAAAATTCTCACCATCCAAACCTGATCCAATCAGATCGGCACCCAAAGAATGTCTCCACCGCCAAGAGATGATAAAGATGCCACCGCGGATGACTTTCTGAAGATACACAGCTAATTGACGAAGTTGGTATATCACATCTGGTGACTAGAAATGAAGATGGGGTCTACATTAATATCCTCAATTCGTCATATTTAAGATATAGGCCACTTAAGTAACCCAGCCAGCACCACCTCAAGAGCCAGGACGATTATCACAACAAAATTCTTCAAACTTGGGCCACAAACCATGCCATCTCGATCCATGTCGACATTCCGCGCCTGCATCGCGGTAGAGCCCGAGGAGGCAGTAGCCAAGTACCACAAGCTGCCAGGGAAGGAAGCCAACACCAAGCATCTTCAAGGAGACAGCTTTGCTGCCCAGCCTAAGGGAATCAACGTCACTGGTCACAATGACGAGATAATTGTTCTAAAGAATATTGTTATGCTGGCTGATATATAATGAAAAGTAATGATAAATGATGATGCTGCTGCTGGTGGTGGTGGTGGTGGTCACGATGGTGCTGATCCGATGGTGATGATCAGGATGGTGATACCATGTTTTTGTTCTTGTGGCTGCTGCCGTCATTGAAACAAACGACTGCAATTGTCGTCGTTGTGGCTGATGTTGCTTGTCCAGGGGGGCACAAAAAAATACATGTATTCACCAAGGTCATCTTGCATAGCATGGACTCGAACAAGAGAGGAGACAAGTTGAAACCTCCTCTGTTGGATTCTTTTGGCATCTCCGCCCTACGATCGTCCCGTTGGTCAAACATAGGTAACTCTCTGACAATCGCCATGGCGGACAAGTGAGCCATGGACAAATGCCAAGTGGCAACACTTCTTCAACTGGAAGGCCAACAGCGAAAAGGATCCACTTCAAGACCTGAAGTGGAAAAAAATCACTTCAAATTTCGAACATCTTGTTGAAATAAATAGCTTCAAAACTCGATTTTGGCGCCTTTTAAACACGTCTGAAAATTATGATTCAAGGACATAGATGAAGATTGTGCACGAAGTAGCGCTGTAGTGATGAAAATTGGAAATGGTTGAAACCACCAGGTAGGAAACATGAATAAAGTAGCAGTAAAATGGGATGATCTTCTCAGGAAAAGGGATAAACATGAATGACCCATTCGAAACTGCCATTACAAGTTTGTGCCGAAACATTTATGTAGGTGTTCAATCTTTGATTATGGAGAGACTTGTTTGGAGAGACTTCTAGATTGAAAAAATCCAGACACTCACTTGCCTAAAAGTATACCACAATTCACAATTCTGAAAATAACACCCGCCAAAGTTCAATTGCATTCACGGAAACGATCTTAGCCATTCAATCTATCCCAAGGATGAAATACCAGTTAAAAAACCGAAAGTCAGGAGCAAATGCTCCACCATCTATGACCAGGAGAACCCCTCCTTGACTGCGTGAGGGAAACTGTGAGGGATCCCCCCGTGCTTGTAAGGGTTGGGATATTTCAAAAATGTATGCGCATATAATACATGATCAGATAAATATATGTGATACATGTATGTGCAAAATTGTAAATGAATACATGTTTTTTGGTAGCTATACTTTGACTACCTTATTCTGGCTTCAAATCATCTTTCATGGTATTTCAGTATGTACATTTAAATATATACATTGTGTGCAGTATAATGCCTCCTCCATTCATCTAACCAAGCACACATTCGACATGGGTTGTTGCAAGTCTTGTGTGACCTCAACACTTTCCCCGGAAAACTACCACTTCCCGGGACCCCCCACCGTTTCTAAAGGTGTCAGTGGCAGCAAAGGCATCACTGAAAAGCATGCCACAGTCGAGAGGCCCACAGCACAATGGCGCAAAGGGATACCTCAGTGGGCAGACACAAACAAACAAAACAAAACAAAACAACACAAACAAAGAAACAAATGAGCAAGCAAACGAGCAAGCAAACAACAATGTCAGGACAAATGATATGATATTATACTGTAAGATAATTGGAAGCTAGCAGCTACACCTAAGGAGCTACATCACATACTTCATTCCTCAAATTAACCCAGCAAAAATAAATCCAAGTACATGGTTCAGTAACATTCAAACCAAGCATCTGTCCCAATCATGTGGCAGTGCCGGCAGTGCTGCCAGAAAAGGAATGGTCACCATTAGGATGGCCTGCAGCAAAGCTTGGAAACGACGTCACTGAATGTCACTGATGGACTTAAACTTGAAACTTTGTCTGAGTTTCCTTGGGCAAATGAGCGACTCATTGCGAAATCACAGGAATTCATCTTCATTCCAATAACGTTATTCTGCCACCAACTTCTCAACTTCATACCTTCCTCCTCCACCGGGGAAAAAAAGCACAACACCCATACAACACCCAGTGGTCACCACCTTCTCATGCACATGCCAACCAAAGGTGAATGCAATGGCAGATCCCAATGTCACGTAGATCGCCAATCCATGTCGATCCTTGGCCTGGCCGTGGAGCCGTTTCATCGACATCAGGATGCTACAGGTAGTGGACCTACCCACTTTTGGGGGGGTAAATATCCATCCGAAATGACTAAACGACGGATTTCTGAATATGAAATAAACATATTAAGTTGAATTACAGGTTGCACTTACTTCATGGTTTTCAACTTAAGAAGGTTCATCCCTATTGGTAGCTACAAGTAGCTGCCTTTTTTGTGGTCCCAGTGTGAATCTAACAAAGATTGACCCGTGATGATCACAATGTGGGATGTCACCCTGACATGTCATCACTTGACCAAATGGAAATGTAGAGGTGCCAAACATAATTCAAAAAATGGACCGTGACCTGCACATTTCCATTCTGGTTAAGGACAATGAGCATATTCCAGTATACTTAGTAAGGATGATTTCTGTATAGTCAATGGTTCTTCCATTGTGGGTTTGTGTATTGTTAGGTGTACTTTTCAGACTGAGCTACTGATTGTTTGCCAAATCTTTCTAGCTAAAGGTTGACCCGTTGTGTTCAAACAATGATGACATCCTTGCACAAACACTGCCGTGGTAAACTGAAAGCAAATCATGACTTCGTATATTCTACACTATGGCAGGCTAGGACGATCGGAATTCAGATTTGTAAGGTCAAATTGCCACTAGCAGTCATAATGAAATGTAATGCTTCATAAGTCCAAATGCAGTAGCCCCTGGCGTTCAATCAAACCCATGCCAACAATGCCAACAATCCAGCCGTGCTGCACCTGCCAAATCTTCCAGAGTAGAGGGCAATAGGCCAGTAGCGTCAAAACGAAGGTTGCCTGTTGCTGCTGAGGTGATTTTCAGCCACGAGAAAAGATACGATTCCTACCTATCCTACTACAAACAATGCACAAAGCTGGATACCAGCCACATGCCTGGTACTTTCGGTGCGGCTCACAGGCTATCACAAACTTATTGCAGTTTTCTACCCCGTGGCTAAAGGTCTTGCAGTTTTTTTGATTTTTGTTGGGTGCCTTTGGAGGCACCGTCCACAAGACAGCTGACTCATAGACCTGCAGGCTGATTTTGTGGATCTCATGATGGGAGTGGGAAATGGCGGCTTGGAACTATTAAGATATTGTGATAGGACCTCCTATTGAAGAATATCGAAGTATTTGCTGGATTAGGCAGTACGTATCATGAATTGATTCCTGAACAAAGAGTTGGTTTGAAGAAAAGTACATGCTTTTACAAATCCAACAATCCAACAAAAAATTATTAACAAACAATCAAGCACTCAAACAAGCAGCAGCAATGAAGCAATCAAACACTAACAAACTAAGTAGCTCACATGCTAAATTCAAGCTAACAAACTTTCAAACACGCAGAACCTCCGGGTCAACATTATATAGTCATCAAAGAATCAGCAGTAATCATCATCATTGTCATCAACACCGCCATCGTCACCACCTCGGCAAAACCCGCCGTTGAACCGCCCCCAGATACGCGCAGAACCTGCGGGGCAAGCTGCTCAAGGCGGACCAAAGGGCGAAATGAGATCGTTGATAGACTGATCAACAAATCAAAAATGGTCACTGGAACCCCCCTCCTCAATATGAAAGGTAAGGTAGCAAGATCTTGTGGAAGTTTTGACAGTGTCATCTTGATGATGGTGATACAAAGCAAAGTGTTTTAATTAACTCTCATGTTCAGCATGGGCTTTGTTGGTTTGGTCGGTGGTTTGGGTGTTTCTTATCACCTAAGATTTTTTCAAAGAAAAACACAAAACTTTTTGATCAACCTTAATAACACACTGAAGAACACCAGAGAATTGTTCAACCAATGTTTTTCCCTGATCAAATGACATGTTGAAAATAAAAAATGAATAAAAACGAAAATCATATGATCCAAACATGATCAACAAAGTGGCACATGCAAACACTGACAAAGCTCCCATAATCTGATATGTCAAGTACAGCTGTACAGTACGTCATGATTGTAAGTCTCTTACCTCGATACTGCACTTGCCTTGGTACTATGCAAACATGTTGCCTGGGCTTAGCATGGAGGATCCCCGCGGTCCCTTGTTTTCTCTTTAGTCAAGCAAGACGTGAAGACAAACCGAGCAGTCTCGAATCTATGGCAAACCGAAAAAGTTCCACGTCATTACTACAGAACAAACACACCTGATATGGCTCAAAATGATGTGACAACGAAACTCCTGGCTGGAATATCAAATATACCCGTGCCTTAATATAAGCAACTGCTTGCAATGCCTTTGGAGACCCCAATTTTGAGCCATCATAATCTGAAGTGTTCGCCGAGGCATCCGAAAGAGAGATATCTTGGGTCCGGGATTTTGCCCCGAAGTTGCAACAGTGACCACAAAATAGAGCACAAAAAAACAACTAAAATGACTGCGAATTTTGTATAGATTTCACAGCAAGGCTGTTTGTTTGGCTTGTTGTGGTGCGTTTTTTGTTTGGTGTTCTTTTTTTTGGTGGTGGTGTGACGTGTGATAGTTTTTGTGCATTTTTTGTGGTAAGACGTGCGTTTTCTTTTGTGCATCTTTGTGTGGTATTTCTTGCGGTTTTACCACTTGTATTGTCAAAATAACAAATGATTTCTGAATTTTCGGCTGGTGTCTTGAAAGTTTGGCAAAGTTTCCGGTTTTTTGTTGGCGCTTTTTTTGTGGTACGATTTGTGTGTTTGTTTTTTGGGGTGGTATGACTTCAGAATATTTTGTTGACCCACTCGCCTTGGCCAAAACTCGGTCCAAGGTGTTGTAGAAGGCCCAAGCATTCCTGGAAATCCACTGTGCAAATGAGAAACTTTCGCTTTAAGTTTCCCATGCAAATGGAAGTGGGGACAAAGGCACCATGATGTTGAAGGTTCCAATTGCTGGGCAAAACCAACACTATTTGGCAATTGGTTCAAGATTGAACTGTTTAATTGTTGCAAGTGCAGACTTCCAGAAACATGAGGATCTCGCCCGCCACTCGGTGCATCTAATTTCAAAGCTTCTTGTGAACACTGCTGGACAACCATTGGATTTTCCAAATGATCTCACACGATTTCACAATATGCTATGTACCAACCACCCTTTACCTACCTTTCTCCACAAATGCACCATATTTGCAGGACAGGTAGAGCACGCAAATGGAAAAAAAAACACTTGCACCAATCTATATTCTATACGTTACTCTTCCTCCAAGCGTCATAGAAGTGAAAGTTACGAGTCACAAGTTTCCTTGAAAGCGAAAATTGCTCATTTCCTTTGAGCATTCGCTGGTGATTTCGACCAATTGGCACATCTTGGTGCTTTTGCCGGGTGTCGGTGCCCAATAGGCATGAGTCAATCCACGACCAAAGGGAAAGAGACGCCGTAGCAATTGCAGAAGCGTTTCAAGAGGTTTCCCAGTCCAAAAGATGGGCAAAAGACATGCCTCAACGCAGGGGCAAATGATTACCCAATAATACGGAATCCAAGGTTGTGGACGTTGTAGATTTGGAACCCCTACTCAGCAACAAAACATGAACATGGTAGTTTGAACCAGTGTTGCCCGGGACTGGTGTAGATACAACGCTGGTGACTCTGTGAAGGCATTTGAAGTACATTGAAGTACTTGACAAGGTCTTAAATCCACACATTTGACAATTTTTAAAGATTCATTCACTGACTACAACCTTTTGAGATGAGGACGCCGGTTTGAGTCACTATGATTGTGTACTGATTCTTCAATCTAGACTATCCGATTGCAACGAAGGATGCCGGGTGAAACATCACACGCTAAACAAGACGCAAATCCAAGCAAATCCTACATGAAAAATGCGTATATGTACTTCTGCATGCAAATTTTCTTTGTAAATCACGTTTCCACAGCTGCCCTCTTCGTATGCATTCAGCGGCCCACACAGCTGGCTACTTCATCACTTAAGATGCCATGAGCATGTTGCCTAAAATGTGTACATCGACACATGTACAAAATCAGTGAAATAAAACAGCAACAATATGCACCAATGACAACAGCAGCAACAATGAACACAAATAATAACTTACGACTTGTAAGACTTGTGGTATATCACCTTTTTTTGTCCTTCATACCTCAATCGCTTCCCATCTTCACCCCTTGTTCCAAGCAACTATGAAGGTGCCAAGCACCACAAACGCCAAGCGCAATAAGGCCTTCAAGGAACTACACTTGGCTGGTGATTTGTTTCTGACTCCCAAGCTGACGAGTTGGTTCTACAAAAAACTTGGACTTTGACCGAAATGAACCTGAAATCCGGCCAAGCAACACATAAATCCAAGAAAATCAAGAGAAAATCGTTTCTTTCACAGGATCAACGACAGTCAACCAGTTGAATCAAATGTTTGGCATCTTCACACAAAACAAAACCAAGCAGCGCCCAAGTCGAGTTTGAAGGGCCGAAATTTGAGGTGACAATGGAAGCGAAGCAAATACACAAAGAAAACAGGAGAGACATAGAGGAAAATATGCCTCGGAATCCGGAACATCTCTGATCGAATCTTGCGTTTCGGACTTGATTTGATGATTTCTGAAAGACAACTGTTTCTGTTTTTTGGGAACAGAAGCTGCCGCTCAACAAAATTTGACAGAGAGGATCCATTTGGTGTAACAAGCTAGGAAAATATGATTAGCACACTAAGGATCAATAAAGAACAATAAACTTTATGAAAAGCCAAAGTCCATAAAATGAGTGCAGTATGTTCAGTGATTTGCAGGCCTCATATGTATCGGTAAGAAGGGAGGCGCAAACTCCCAACCAAATATGCACCACTCATAGTAGTGGAAAAAAGAGATTGGTTTACTTCAAAGTGTGCTCTCCTATCTCCCACACATCCTTCCAAAATATGCAGCAGCAACCCTTGTGGCTTCGGTTTTTTTCGGAATTTGTTGCAAGGCACTTCATGCAGAGTAACAAGCAAAAAAGCAGTGCTCCCAAATAGGTCCGTCCAGTTTCGAGACAGGCGATTGACAACAGCAGAATCCCCAGTAGCATACCATTGTATTGAAAATGCCTCGGCCACTCTCGCGTTTCGAGCTCTGATGTTTTTTGCGTGAATCCCGGAGGGGGCGGAAAAGGCCACTATGTGGGTAGTAGCTTCGGTTTGGCACTACCATCAGAATCAAAAATGACAAATCCTCAGATTTATCATTTGTTCATATTCCTGGAAACTATGGAAACTCTTCCATATTTCAGCCAACTTGACCATGTTGGTGGATCTGATTTTTCCAAAGTTGCACATGATCCACGAGCAGCAACGTGGAGTTCCACAATACCAAAGCTGACGACTGTGCACCACCAAGGCTATAAGCTCCCAGCAGCAGTACCACATCACCCACAATCACTGAACAGCCTGCAGCTTCACATGGTGAAACTCGTGAAACTCAAACAGAACATCTTCTGCCTGCCTTACTTTAGAACATTGGTCTGCCAAGGTACGTTGAAATAGGACCTCAGCAAGAGATGAAAAACAGGGGCCCGCTTCAGAGATTGCATCGCCAAGCGATGAAGTATCTTTTTTGCAACCAAAAAACTGAACAAGGAATGTGAAGGGCAACGAGGTAGCGAAAAAGAGAAAGATCACTTTGTATCTTTGAGCATCGTGTTTTTCACATCTTTTCACCAATCAAATCGAAAATGCAGGCAATATGGTAAGGCTAGTGTGTGTTCTCTGAGACATGCCGTAAATGTGTAAATTCCGCCAAAAAACTTTGACATCCGCATGTCTGCATCTAATTTGTAGCATGATCCAATTTCATATGCAACTTTTTCTTCCCGGACTACACTTGCGGCATTGCCATGACAGACAAGGTACAGTGGCTCTGCTGGCATAATCCAAATTCTGCACCTTGACATAAAGGTGAACCCCCTACCAAAGCATTACAACAAAATCTGGTCACCATGAGATTGAGGTCACCCCCCAATTTGCAATAGATTTCCATATAGCTTGAGGAAATCTTAGGCCCTAGGCTTACAGTTGTAGCGACGGGGCTCCTGAAACCAACCACCCGATACAGAAAAAAACTCCGCTTTTTTTCTGCTTTGATCCGTTCAACCTATCTTCATAGGTTGAAGCGAAAATGTCTGCAGCCGATCAGACAAAAACGGCTCCACTACTATACTTGTAATCTTGAAAATACGGTTCCATTCGGAAAACCTTGACCTATATACAAGTGCAGTCAACTACCCAAATCTTGGAAGGCGCTGCTATACAACTGCTGTCACTGGTCATGTCTTGTCATTAATGGTGGCTTCTACACATGGAGAGGTTCCACTTCACTCTCATCGCCAGCATCAGCTTGCTTCACTTTGTGCAGCGTCATCCCCGTTGCTGTCTGAGTCTTGCGACCGTCTTTGCATTCTTTGCCTGTACTTTCTTGCTGTCTTGGGCCATCAGCACCTCCACCGTACTCAGGCAAACCTGAATCGGCGGGAGGCACCACAGGGGTTGAAGACTTCTGTTTCTTTTTTTTTGCCGCCTTCATCTTCTGCTTCTCGAAAAGCCCATTCTGACTGGTCATCGACGTGGCACTAGCACCAGCTCCCATGACGTCGCTGAGAGATGGATGGGAACATGAGGCTTGAGCAACATGGCCAGATTCAAGATACACCAAACTATTCCTTTGAGGCCTACTTGCCGGTTCTGCAGGTTTTTCGTGGGATACAAAAATATATCATATATATACATAGATGCATGCGTGTGTGTGTGTGTATATATATATAATATATTCGTATGCACGACGTATGAATGTAGAACGTGATGGATCTTATAATCAAAAAATACACAAAGCATATACGGTACGATGTGCATCTATAAAATACATGTACATATATATGTACAGTGTATACATATATATATCTCTCTATATATGGACTGCGAATGTGTGTATATATCTCGGGATAGATGTGATTGAGTTATAAATCCATGTTACAAATTATCATATACTTATATACCTCCTACCTCTAATATGAAAATAAAATAATATAGCTATATAGAATAAAATGTCACCTATCGCCTACAATACGGTTGATGCATGCAGCTGTGAAGCAAAACAGCTGAATCTTCCCAAGACCATCTCAAAACATGAAAAAGCTAACCATCAAACATCCACAAGTTTCAGGCATAGCTTCATCTACATCTTCAAGCCCATCTGGCCCATTTGGAATCTAAGTCTTGAACTTTCGGCATCCATATTTTGAAAAAAAAAGGCCTGCTCCCTTCCCTGTCACCAAGGCCCCAGGAAAAAATCAAACACAAAATCCTTAAGTTGTCCAATCCTTAGGTCGTGAAAAAAGCCTTTCGAACGTCGAAAAATTCGAAAAATCGCCGGGAGCAACACCTGCAACATCGCCGGATCCACCATCGCAGCCACCTGATGGTTCCGGAAACGATGCACAGCCGATGTGAGTTTTTTTCACAAGATACTTTTTGAAGTTTCTTGGCAAACCAAGTCTCAAAAAGTGACAAAAATTGAAAAGACTTCACGAAATTTCACGGATTGAACTTAATAGATACCATGAAAACAGGTGGCTTCGACTTCCTTTAACCTTAGCAACTTTAGTCCATTTTGAAAGCAACGCGTCGATATCAAAGGAAACATGAAATCATGAATGAGAACAGAGAACAAAGACATGTTTGGAACCAATTTGAAACCACCACCCAGCACTAAGTTGTCATTCTGGCACATATTGAATAGCGTGTTTCAGTTTTTCAGTTTCGATCACAGCATAAATTTAGATTACCCAAACATCATAGATCATCATGGATCATATAAGTGAACTTCCCCATTTCACTGGAAAGCCTTCATTCTGAGGGCAGTTTTACAGTATCTCAAAAAAACTCACTTCTCGTGTTATCCTCTCAAGTTGCGGACAGCCTGAGATAAAACCCATTCGAAGTATGCGAACGCGGGTGGATAATCCAAAGTCCACGGGGAAGTTGATTCAAAGTACCATTCCTTGGGAATTATGGGAACGCCGATGTGAAATGAAGACCTCTGAATTTCATCTCCTTCAGAAAAAAGGGCTGTTTCCATGGGATTTCTATTGGAGTTCCCGATTTATGCACCCTTTTCCAGTTTGGCTGGAAGGTACATAAATATACGGCAATGATATAATGATATGATGCATATATCTATATGTATATATATATATACATATATGTGTGTGTGATTATGTGATTATCAATGAACTATTTGATGGTGGTCCACACCCTGGTTGCCACCTTTGCCCGTGGGAAACCTCAGAAGTGTGATCTTCGTTCGTCACATGCTCATCTCAGGGCTGGCGGTTGTGTCAACAGCTATCATGTAGCTGGGCGTTGGCTTTTACCTATTGGCATTAGATCATTGACACCAAGTTTACTTCAAAGTCAAGAGTCTTCGCGCCCTGGGTTCAAGGCAATCAAAGCCCGAACGTCTTAAATTCAAACAATCTGACGAAGTTATTTTTCAAGGCTGAGATACTGAAATGGGTAGCTGATAGGTGATGGCCAACCAATTCCTTCGTGTGCGCAAGTCTTGAATCATGAGAGACATAAAACATCATAAAATTTGTCCTTCGACTCGGAGGATACCTCACTTGTATCTTCCTGGCAACCAGCTAGGCCTCCACAATGAATGATATAATTGAGCAGCAGAATTACCTTTAGTTTGAAAAGCTTTGCTGTGATGTTGTGTTGAGTTTGAGTGTACCATTGGCTCCAGATCATCAGTCAACCTTCAAAGGAAAGCTCTCTCAAATCTTGTTGTTCCAGCAATTGTTCCACATTTCTAAGCATAGCACGATTCTGTTCACCACCCTGACCCCCGAAACAGCTCCCCTGTCCTGTGCACTTCAAAGTCCGTACTTCGATAAAGTTGCAGGGGTAACAGTAAACATCGCAGCAAAATGGCTGGCAAAATGAGCTTCAGCCAGGCGCTCATAGAGCTTGCCATGAATCGCTGGAAGTTTCTACCAGTGAAGAATCTCACATTACATGGAGAAAGGCTAAATGCAAGTCAGGCAAAGGTCTGGCTTTCAGGGTTGTCTTTTTGATGGAGCGTACATGTGTTTCAGTGCAGGTCGAAATTGTGAATGGTTAAATATCATTGAAAATTACTTTACTTCGAGTGATCCCCACCATGACATGTTGGGTGGAAGTTGTCAGGTGAGGGTAGTCATTGAGAATATGATGGGAAGAATGGNGGTCCGGCACGCCACACTGAACACACAGGATCGCGGTTGGGGTCCGGCACGCCACACCGAACTCACAGGATCGCAGTTGAGCTCCAGCATGCCACACTGAACTCACAGAATCGCGACAGGACAAGGAGACGGAGGAGGACGCGGAGGAGGAGGAGGAGGAGGCGGAGGCGGAGGAGGAGAAGAGACTGACATAAAATCTAACAACCCTCACCTGACAGGTGGGGAAATACTTATTTCTATACATTTAGATATGCATCTCACGTATAGTATTATAGATACTATATGCAAACGTCCGGAAAAAACTCTCCAAAAGGTCATGTAGCCGAGTTAAAAAACGAATTCCCTTTAGGATGGACGGGAAGGATTCGTTTTGGGTGCTACTTATGTCTCTCTCTCTCGTGTGGGTGCAGACTTGTAAACATTTTAAAAAATATACAGGATGCCTTTTGGGAGAGTTTAACATCTGCGCGCTACCATCGTGACAAGTCACTGTTTTTTAGAAGCTGGAAATTGAAACAGGAAACGACAAACAGTCAAAGGGGCATGGCATGATCAGGGTGGGGATGGACATGTCAGAAACGGTTGCTTTGCAGTAAAGAAACACTCACTAGCCGGCTGAACATCCCCTGTTGAATGCATTGTCTTCTGATTCTACTTTCATATTCTATGTTAGATTGCAAAATGGAATGCCCACCCAGCCCTGATAGATTGTTGTTACTCTTCTTGGATTAATGTGAAAACACCTCGAACAATCAAGGATTGAGAGCTGCAATACACTGGAGCATGATGAAATGTGACAGTTCCTGAAGCTATTTAAAAAAGGAACCTTACATCAACTGACACATCGACCACTCATCATCAATTGATCCTAAGCTTGAGCCTGTTGGGCCTTGGCTGCGATTTTTAGGGCCAGTGTGCCAAACCGGAGTCGAGCTCCGACATGTCTGAAAATGACACTCAGGGATCGTAAATATTATTATTATCCCGGCAAGAGACCCCAAACAGTGTTAAAACACAAATCAAAAACCAAACAATCGATAGAAGAGAATTCCGAGCATATAACAAAGAATGGTTAGTTTTCAATGATTACAAAAGAAAAGGGTCGTGATACCACGGACCAATCATTACACAAGAGGGTCGTGATACAACGGACCAGTACAGAAATTACCACAAGCAATGAACATCACACAGAGAAGAAGTTCTTGGGCCGGAAGTTGCGGAACACCGAAAAGTACGAGAATTACCACGAAAAATTGACATCACACAGAGAAGAAGTTCTTGGGCCGGAAGTCGCGGAACACCGAAAAATACGAGAATTACCATGAAAAATCATGAAAAACCGACATCATACAGAGAAGAAGTTCTTGGGCCGGATGTTGCAGAACACCGAAAAGCACGAGAATCACCATGAAAAATCGACATCACACAGAGAAGCACGAGAATTCTCACGAAAAATAAACATCGAAGAGTTGAAGCGCCAAAAAAGAAAAAAAAGTAGGAGCTTTATTGTGAAAACCACGTTCAAGAGCATCCCAGAGCAACGAAAAGTACGAGAACTACCACGAAAAATGCACACCGCAGAAGTTGAAGAGGCGAAAAAGTGCGAGAATTACCACGCGAAACCCGTTTCAGACCCTTTCAACCAAGACCATCGGAGAACACCGAAAAGTACGAGAATTACAACGAAAAATGAACATCGAAGAAGTTGAGGAGCCGGAAACTACGAAAATTCACATACAAAACGAACATGCCAGCACGAAAGTACGTAAATAGCGACGAATTCCGTCCGGCACCTCGATCTAGCACCTCGGCCTTTTCCCACTACCGTAAGAACCCCAAGTGTTAACCACAGTGTTTGGGGAAAAATAGCCACGTCTGATTCAATCAATCAAGCTCCAAAAAAACTTGAACAATCCTGACTCTATCTGTTGATAACTTCTACCTTCTACATCCTTCTGCCCAACTCAATTCGAATGCCGGTGCCGCACAGGTCCGAAGCACATCAACTAAAACATGCGCCTCGTACGTTCCCATCGTTTTAAGTTTCCCTATCCAAAGGACGCAAAGCTAAGCTACGATACTAGGCCAAATTCGTGAGAACAAAAAAGGCTCTTCACTGGCTCATAAGCATATGTGCTTGTTCAAACGAACCATTGAACGTATTCAATATCCAGGAATTCATGCTATGTTTCACCATCCAATCCCGCGATCATGGCTGTCAAGCTCGTTGTTTGGACACAACTGCTCATACAGCGACATGGTTCACTTTGGTTTTGTGTAATTCATTGTAATTCCAAGCTTGGTACATCATGTTGCCTGCTGTTTCGGTCGGGCTGGGCCAAAGCTGTGGTTTCAAGCATTTCATTATTCAGACGCAGCTGTCCCATCCGCATTGGTTCATTGAATTTCTATCAGCATCACGGTTGTGAGTCTTGAGCATTATGCCACATGATGCACCCTTGAAAGGCATTGGAATCATTCAAAGTGAAGCCTCCAGATTTCCGTCATTTTGAGCGAAACCATCCCATATGCTGTAGCCACATGCAAGCCACCACTGTGCAGTCCAAAACAAGTCATTATCATCCCATCAAACCATCGCGCTTTTGAATTATTTGATGCCTCCAAATTTCATACACATGATTCCATGCAGAATCACTGAAAACAAAACCATCAACAATCCTCCAGCCAACAAACCCCCAAATCCCCCCCAAATTCCATCAAATCCCTGCTTTTTTGTGGTTGGAACATCTCTAAGACGTCCTGTCGGAGGTTTGTTCGCTCCCACCGTCGTGTCCCTCTCCTTCGGGCTCTGCCGAGGCGTGGGGGAAACACGCAGTGGGAAAGTCGAACGCGATGCTGTTGCCCACTGGGATCGCTTGGAACCGTGGTAGGCGTCCAAATAGTTGACACACGCCAGGTGGTACAGCGTGGTGTTTTTCCCTGTGTAGCAAATTTGGGCACGCAAAGATCACTGACAGAATCGAAATGTGTGTCCTTTGCGTCAAAACTGGGCCGAAGAAGGTGAACGAATTCGAAAGGCCTTCCACATCAGAAACACCTTGGACGTTGATCCAGAATTGCATGGTTTTTCCTGCGAATGTAGATTGTCTACCATGGCTTCGTGACAAGCGAATGGATCCACAACTCTGTGTATCATGAGGTAATCATCATACGTACTTCTGTTAGAGGAGACCCTCTGCCTGGCCAGGACTTATCTCACTCTTGTAGCCAAGAATAATCGAAATGGTTGGGTCAACTTCAAACAGAAGATAACCAGAAGTAAATCAACACAGCAAATTGCAGATTTTTCACAAAATAAACTTTTGGGAACGACATGGAACAACCACACTATCCCCCATGTTTTTTCATCATTCCCGAATTCATTGATGTTTTCTGAATGCGGGCCCCGGTCAGGGCGTCAGACCCAGGTCGGTCACCCAGTAATACTCTCTTTACATCCAACTTTTCCAGCGATTTCTCAGCGGATCTGGAGGCTGAAATGGCATCACCCCGAGGTGATTCCATACAAATTTGTCTCAGTAACGCCTAGCTTTTGTTATATAATTATATACGTAGCATATGAGATAGATGAGTTGCTCACATTGTATGATACATCTATGCTTATAAATTCAAAAACCAGCTAATTCTGTTAAGTATTTTGAAATGATCCATCATTTTAACCGTAGGATATACAGTAGGAGGGTATGTTCTTCTTTCAACCTAGACGTGAACCATCATGACAACCCCAGGGGTGTCCAAATCACTTCCAGAGTTCAAACATAGTCCTCGCAGCTCGAGAGAGCTGCACATCTTAATGCTGGACTCGTGGGGTTTTAGAGCACCACCAGGACGTGCAAGGATCGGGCTGTCGCCGGGCCCTTTGGAGACAGCCCGTTGTTCTTAAATTATCGACCGGTCTGGACGGTGGGCGTAACTACTGCCCAACAATCCACAAACGGTCATGGCATTCAACATGCAAAACAACAGGGCGTCTGATCCGTGAACTCTTGTGGATGCGAGCATGGCTTGCGTATGATTCATAAGATGCAATATGTCGCCGTTGGACTCACAGACGAACCAGCAGGAGGCTACAAATATGTTATGCTGCTATGGCTATATCTGCTATATGCTGGCTATCGGCCACCCATGACCAAGTTCTCGAACCCTCTCGGCCAAGAGATTTTCGAGGGTTTTTCTCTCAGTTTCTCCCCATTTTCTTCGTTTTGCCGTTTTCCCGAATCCAATCTCAGTGTACAAATTACTGGTGTGGTCATAGCTTAACCCTTGCTGTGATCGATGTGTGATGATGTATGACACATGTATGTATAAATACAAAATATATAATTACATGTATGATTTCAAACAATACGCGATGATCTGAACAATAAATTACGCACCATTTACTGTCACCGAACTCGAACTATTTCCATATTTGACTCTCTTGCACGAACATAAGTTGAGCATTCGTAGCGCCTCCACGTTTGACCTTAGACAATTCTTGGGCACAAGAACTTTAACAGAACACCTCCTTTTCCACCAGACTCCCTCGTTATACACCAAAGCTCTTCGCGTAGTAAGAAAAACCTTTCATGACACTTCTGCTCAAACCCTGGCCCTATACCATCTAGTAGCTACTCTACATATGAGAGATATAAACATATGAGTTACGGACAAAATTTGGTACATGGCGAAAGGACATCCTTGAGTAGGGTGGGCCCCTATCGGTTTTGCAGTGGCGGCACCTTGTACAAACCTTCCTGAGGGTATCGTTTTGGGTATCGTTTTAGGGTGGGCCCCTATCGGTTTTGCAGCGATGGCTACCCCGCGACCCTCTCAATACTACTTTGGTCATACTTAATTTTGTCCGATACTCATATAATCATATCATAAACTATGAAAAATGTAGGGATACAGAAAATCTACAAAAACACATGGTACTTCTCAGCAAGCTTAGCAGCTTCCCAACAGAATCCTTGGATCCCCCTGTTAGATCGCCGAAATCTCCGGAGTCGCTGGGTGTCCAACGTGATCCCAAAATGCCAAGGAATTCACGTGGAAAGTCCACGTGGATTTGCGGTGATGTCATATGAATGAATGGATGAGTGAATGAAGGAAGGAATGCATGCGTTACATTGCATTGCATTCTAGTTAGATGTCTGTATGCCTGTATGTATGTATGTAGGTATGTAGGTATGTAGGTATGTAGGTATGTAGGTATGTATGTATGTATGTATGAATGTATGTATGTATGTATGAATGTATGTATGTATGTATGAATGTATGTATGTATGTATGTATGCATCTATGTATCCATGTATCCATGTATCCATGTATCTATGTATCCATGTATCTATGTATCTATGTATCCATGTATCGATGTATCGATGTATCTATGTACTTATGTATCTATGTATGCATGTATGCATGTAGGTAGGTAGCTAGCTAAGTATGTATGCATGCATGTACGTATGTATGTATGTATGTATGTATGTATGTATGTATGTATGTATGTATCTATGTATCTATGTATCTATGTATGT
>DF240673.1:0-15088 GCA_000507305.1 Breviolum minutum Mf 1.05b.01 | reverse complement strand
TGCGAGCGTCGCTTAGTGTATGTATGTATGTATGTATGTATGTATGTATGTATGTATGTATGTATGCTTGCTTGCTTGCTTGCTTGCTTGCTTGCTTGCTTGCTTGCTTGCTTGCTTGCTTGCTTGCTTGCTTGCTTGCTTGCTTGCT
Source organism: Breviolum minutum Mf 1.05b.01 (assembly GCA_000507305.1). NCBI lineage: Eukaryota > Dinophyceae > Suessiales > Symbiodiniaceae > Breviolum > Breviolum minutum. The sequence goes on along the minus strand of DF240673.1, from coordinate 14,940 downwards.
TGCTTGCTTGCTTGCTTGCTTGCATGTATGTATATATGCATGCTTGCACGGATGTATGTATATATCATATATACATTTGTATGTGCAGGTGCGGATATGTGCAATTCTATGCACGGATGTACATCTGGGTGGACAGGTGTAAGGGCCCGTGAGAGATGTAGACAAATGACATGTCATCCCTTGTACCTGATGCAAATATGTCAGATTTCATCGCTTAGCATTCGCGATGATATACCAAGATTTGATACGGACCAAAGTCCCTTATCACGTTTGCATTGCAAGAAAAGACTCAAATGTAACCAACCAAACAAAGCAAACAGCCTCACCAAAAAAAAACAACTTCAATTTTGATGATTTTAAGTGATGACGGATACAATCTAGCTATATAAACCGTGCTTAAAGATCACCCCTTTGCGGTTTTCTTAGACAAATACGATCTCAACCACGGTCGTTTTGGTACGTCGGAGGGGATTCTCAGGAGCGGTCGCGGCCCTTTCCAATTCGAATCCAAATCTCAGTGCCTTTCCATCCTCTGAAACCATCAGATCCAATATGATCCAATATGATCCAATGCTTCAATCTTGCGTATCATTCTGGAATACCATACACTGCCATACACCCTTCTTTTTTCTGACTTTGGATAATTTGGCACGAGGGGCTTGGACAGACTGTACATCAAGAGTCATGCGGGCACGAGCCGCCGGCTTCTTTTTTTTGCGCAGTCAAAGCTAGACAAAGGGCGAGGCCAATCCTCAGCGACGTTTCAACGGCAGTTGGGGATGCCATTGGACAAAACCTTGCACCAGGAGTGGTAGAAAATTAACGAAACTAATGCAAAGTTTTAGTCCAAACTTGCGCAGGTTTTTGTTGGAAAAAACATGTTTTTGTTAAGCCCCCCCTGGTTTTGGAAAAGGTTCTGCCCCATCAAGCATTGCAAGAAACAAAAAAAAAACTGGTGGTACTAGTAAAGGACACAAATTTCAAAGCATAACAATCATAAACCATCATTACGGTTCATGAACAACTATTTCCATATTCATTTCACCGACTACTGAAGTCGGTGCAGGTTTTGATTCAAGGCTTTGGGCCTTGAAAGGTGGGAAGGAAATTCCGACTCCATTTTCCTAATAATTCTGACCACTGTCTTTTCCCTGTCAGTTTGAGTTGTAAAATATCAGTGCAGTTCTAGTTGGTGGTTTCAACCCATTTGAAAAATATGAGTCAAATTGGATCATTTTCCCAGGGTTCGGGGTGAAAATAAAAAATGTTTGAGTCGCCACCACCCAGAGTTTGATGTGTATCACCTTTCTCTTCAAACTCTTCTCTTCGAAGCGTTTCAACTCTCTGATAGCTTCACTCCGCACAGTGCCTTTTTTCACTTTGTTTTTTTCGCTGCCCTGTTTTTCGGCTCTTGGCAACTCTTGGTCTCGATCTTTCCTCGTGGCCGATGTTGCGAACGGAAACCGGAGCTGAGTCCTGACCCCTTTTTTCCCCTAGAATAAAATGCATAATTGAATATCATAACATGTTAATAGTCTTTTTCGTTCATTGTTAGGTCCCCTCTTAAAACAAAAAATATATACATTCGTTCACAGCTCTGAATCCAAGTGGTTTGAAATTCATGTGAATTCAGATCTCTATCCTTTTTTGCAAGGTGTACATGGACACACTCTTGGTATTCACCCCTTCTGACAATGCCTTTTGTGGAAGTTTTTGGAGCCATGTTTCAATGCACCAATCGTGGAAGTCACTACGTTCAGCCGATGGCCCAGGGAAATTATTCACTTCATACCTTCACACATGTACTATGAAAATTCAATCAATGTGAATTTTCAAGTGTGCTTGTATGCTAATATAGAAGTTCATACAAGTCAACCAACAATTTCATTTTCAAGATGATTCTCCCATATGAATCTCCCTTGTCAAAGCATCTGTTTCTGCTCGCGCTGTCGTCGGAGCCATCCGGCACAGGCTTTAAAGGCTTCTTCCACCTTCTCTTCCTTGGCTGGCTGCATCCTTCTGGGAAAATTTTGACAACTCCACCTAGCTCCAAATATATCCAAAACGCCAATTGAGCCAATTTGTTGGGAGATTTTTTTTTTCCCCACTATAAATCCCACCATCTATGAGATAAAGCCGTGCTAAGTCCTTATGATTCTCACCCAAGCCTCAAGTCAAAAACGGATGAATTTTGAATATCAAAGTTCCTTTCCTACTGGGTCATGAGGATAGTTGAGTTGCTTCATCCCATAGCCGATTATTGATGAATGGAAACGGTTTACAGATCAGATCTGAAAGATTAGCAAAACTGATCTCCGACCATACATTGGAATGCCTCTAAACATCAATCTATACATATCTGTGCCGGTGTTAACCTTGCTTATTGGAGTTCCCATGAGCCCCAAGACTGTCTCCACAACATTTAATTCAAGCATGGTTTTACCATGGTCTAAGATCAACGACCTGCATGAACACTTGAATTTCTCAACATTCCACCTCCCATCCGTTCTTCTACATGACACACCACTCCGGCACAGCTTTTCGGTATGCTGAATGTCCCTGTAACGTTGCAATGACCCTATCCATATTACAACGCAAACAACCCAGTCTATTTTGCTATCCCATGTTGCCAGTTCAGCATTGTTTCATCCCTGCTACTTGTCCTCCAGGTGTCTGAATGATCTTTGGGTCTGACACGACAGAACCTCTTACGACCAAAGGCATCAGTGATGCGAGCAATCCAACACTGCTGTGGCCGAGCCCAACAAACACCTCTCCTTAGTGAGATGGCATGACTCCGTGAAGGCCTTACTTGGCCATGTTATAAAGGTCCCTTCAAAAGAATGATTGCAAGTCCAACCCAATCTTGCTATTTGCGTATGTGGCATTTATACGTCTGCAATTCACTCTTTTGTTGCAGTAGGCGCCTTGCATGAAAGCAGATATTGTATTCCCTATTCGAACATGTGTATGTATATCTAAATTAAATATGAATATCACACCACACTTATATTTATCTTATATTTGTTTATTTGAAAGAAATAATATATATATATATAAACATATGTACAGTAGACCTTTGCAAATGCCATCAAATGGCAATAGGCATGCGCAACTTATACTCCTATTCGCCCGTACGCTCCCAAAAAACAAAAAATCGCCGTTGTTTTTCTGCCATCAACTGCTATGCATTTCGGCCACAGATTAAAATTCACCAACCTGGAGCCGAAGTGTTAAGGTATCTTTGGGTCTTGGAATGTCGAATTGCCATCTCTCATGATCTTCCCATACGCATGGCTTCTTTTCTTATTTCTTGACAAACTGGAATCTTTTCTTTGATCCCTCATTGACTCATGACAAACCCATGACAAATCATAACAAACCTTGGAGGCAATTTGCCTCCTTTGGTGGTTTCAACCTGAAAAATAAGAGTCAATAATGGTGGTTCATCTTCCCCCAATTTTCGGGGTCAACATGAAAAATATAGATGAAACCACCAGCCACCGTTGCCCTTTCAACACCAGGATTCTCTGGTTGTTTGGCCTTGAAACTTTCCAACTTCCTCCGTGGCTTCCGTTTCCGTTTCGCCACGGGCATGGCCAAGTCTGTCGCACGGCGCTGTCCGGCGCGTTGGTCTTGAAGCCAAGTAACCTCTCAATGATGGCTGCTTTCATGGCCGATTTTTGATGTGAAATGAATGGAAGTTCCATGGGTTTGTTGAGGATGTTATGTTTTTCCGATTTCTGGTGGTCCGGCAAAGAGATTAATTCCCAGCATCCCATCCATTCTCCAATGCCTACAATGCTTTTTAATCAGCCACATGAAGCAACAACTTGAAATGAAAAACATCGTTTCAGGTCTCGACTTTGGACTGATATGAGCTATTTGAGCCATTTTATGCGTCACATGACACCAATCATCATCATCATTTATCATTAAGCATTATATAAATCAAAAACCTCCCAGGAAGTTCTGGGGCGGAGTTTTTTTTGCGGTTCACAGGAAGTTCCGGGGTCGTCACGTCAAAAAACACCACCGCGGTACATTTTTTTCGGTGAAATCCAAGGCACTACTTGCTGAAATGACTTTTCCAAAGCTTCCTGCGACCTATCAAACTTCAAATCTCAATGGGAAACCAGGCCATTTTGGATCCATTTTTTGCTGGTTGGTTGATTGGACCATTTTGGTTGGTTGACATGGGAACTTAGCTGTGTAAGGGAACTCTTGTTGGTCCCCTTGGAATTGGGGGTGATTTTTGTTGGCCAACATGTCTGGAAGATGGAAGTTGGTGGAAGATGGGGCTTCCAAGGTCGAAACGACGCTAGTAAGGTTGCGGTAAACCAAATGGAAATGGATGGCAATTTACTATCCTGGAAACCGTTGTCTGAAAACGACGGTTCTTGGGAACGTGCCCCCCCCCAAAAAAAAGCACAGAAAACAACAACCATATACAAGGTTGATAAAACGTGTCTTTCCCAAGAAAGGGGTCAAAAAAAACAATATGAAACCCACGGAAATTCTTGAAATGAACTACTTGGTGCGGCCTGAATACGCCGGAGGCGCCTGGATTTTGGCTTCACTTTGAATTGACGGTAGGATCCTTTGATCTGACATTGTGCTTTCCAACAACCTTCCTGGACACCGGTGGGGTGGGAAGAATCATCGTTAGGACCGCCGGACCGCAACAGGGAGGTCTGTTTCACAACATCTCCGCCCGCTATTCAATTGAAGATTAAAAAAAAACATGGAATCCAAGGTCAAAAGTGACTTCACTAACGGGTTCTGCACGGGTCAGATTGAAATTCCCGGAAACAAAGAAGTACATTACCTGGGAAGTGGCCATGGTTTTTATATATATGTTATATGTTTTTATTATGTTGTATGATGACCTTTTCAATCACAGAATTTAAAACAAGCTGCAGCAGTGAGTGACAACAAAAAATATATCCCAACCACAAGTCGATCCTAAATTCCCCAAAGTCTTCTATGTACCAACTTCGGCATTTTTAGCCAAGTGCAAGCCGCTTGTAAGCGGCTTACACTACAAACCAAAATGCCACAAATACTTGGATGATATTGGATCTATAGCCGCTATAGCCATGAAATTCAAGAAACCAATTGAAAACAAGCCCAGGAGAATGCCACATGACCCTATCAATGACAAGGTCTGCCAGCCCTTGTACCCAATGTGCAGGTCGAGGCTCCCTGTGCGCCCAACAAACTCCTTTGTGGCCTTTGTGCATATCACCTGCCCAGCCGGCCAATGAAGACCAACATTGCAGACTTTTAGACTGTCGGTTCGTGCTCTCTGCCCTCGATTTTTACTTGCGGACCATGGATCCAAGTCGATTTTTGGTTCAAAAATCTTCATGCCGAATCCATGGGGAGAATGTCTCCTCAATCATTTTGCAACCATTCACCATTTTTTGAGCGCTAAAAAATTGAATTTTCACGTTGATGTAGAAGGACTGAAAAGGCCATGGCACAGTGACTTGCCACATTAGATGCATAATTCCCGAGATGATGATGCCCTTGTAACATCTGTTCAACATCTGTTTCATATCTTTTTAACATCCTTTTGACCTCCTTTTTACATCTGCTTAATGAAACTATGGAGAAAAACTGGGATCAAAAAATAAGACTGTCTCTTTTAAAATCCTAATCACCAACCCTTGGCTCAAAACCGGCCGCATCCAAAGTCTAGAAGAAAATGTCATATCCAACAGTACCCAAATGATGGGATTTTGGATGATTTTGGTGGATTCCGGCAGTACAATCTCATCCAAACTAAAGGAAAATTGTCGCACCCATCCACTCTTTCGAGCCGTGACCTTGGTAGCTGATGGCTATTTCCACCTTTGGTGCTTCAAGGAGTTGTGACTTTTGTCTTTCCAACCATGTGAAGGCTTCCTGTTATTTTTTTTCCCGGGGCAGATCTGTTTTGAGGCTTCCAGGTGTGGTGGAAGTGACTGGGAAAATGTACCTCCTATGATGAGGGCATCACACTCCATACTGGTTCACCAGTTGAAGCCATGACTTTGGGGAGAAAGTTGGTGATGGGAAGTTGCTGGTAAGCAAAAACTGCGACCACAATCGCTGCAGTGTTCCCATGATTCCTATGTTCCCTTACTGTTCCAAACTTCCCTAGACATGCTGAGGTTGAGTGGAGTACCTGGGTCGAACTGTTCCTTTAAAATCTCTGGATCACCCAGGAGATGACTCTTCATCCTTCTGTGTCATGTTTGCAGGAGATGTCTGCAAAGTATGTGGTATAGCCGTACAACCTACAAAATAAAGGCACGGATTCTCAAATCCATACTGTTGATGGAAGAAATAATGCACCACCTGGGAGAGCTAAAACTAGAAACCCTATAAATAATATGATAATCATCATACTTGGTGTTTAGCCGGATTTCTTCCATCAACAGTACAAACCCATCCAGCCGCCCGACTCCTGAAAGCTGCGTTCCAACTCTTCTTCCGAATGGTTTATTGGCCTGGCCCCCAACAGCCCGGCCTGTGAGCCCAATGGGCTGCTTTGGGTTAGGGTTAGTAGGGTTCAAAGAAAAAAGGTTGGGAGGATGAGGAAAGTCTATGCATGGTAACTGGAAACTACCTTAAGTCAATGGTATTGTTTGATTCATGTTTATAGTCAGCCTGAATGTGAAAGCATCGTGGCCGTGTGGAATTTGGGGGGTTGAAAAACAGCTTGTCTCTTAGATGTCTCCATGCCTGGACGCCGCAAACAAGATAAACTCCGCCGACATTCTTGTCTCGTATTGCGACCGAAAAACTGAATCAACATTTCTTGTCATCTGATCTGTTCATGGATGGTTCTACCATCAGCCCCCAATATCCATGTGATTCGCTTCAGGTGCCTGCTCCTCATCTTCAAGCGAAGGCTTTTGCTTCGGTACCTTGACTTTTGGGATGCCAAGAACCTTTTTTTCACCTGGGAGCTTTGTTGAAATTTGTGAAAACAGCTGTTCACATCCGTAACCAACCCATCTCGGCTTTCAATTCTTCAACATCCTGACATGTTTAGCTCCCTCCATTTTTGGTGGGGCTGGTTTTTCCCCAGCACCATCCCTGCGTCATCCATGGGTCACTCGGCTTTCCAACATTGCTCGCTGCGCATCCAATGGATCCCAGGACAGGCCACTGGTGGATGGAACCGCGGCAAAGGGCAGCTCACTGGTCCTGCCAAGATAATTATACAAGTGGACGTGACGATATGGAAGTCTGTAATGGTCCCCAGTATGTTCATTATTTAAATATTATTTATATATGTACGTATGTATCTGTCTGTTTTTCAAGTGGAATTGTATGATGTATATCAATCTTTACCTGTGCAACTATGTAGTGCATTGTGATCATTTGGATAATTTCAAACTTCAACAGCAACCCAGTGCCAACTGCCCACAATGGTCATCAGCATTCTCTCCTAGGTCAATGGGGGGCTTACTGCCACATATGAATTCACCGAAGGCACCCCCAAAGCTATGGAAGGAGCTTGTTCATTCCGCTTATACAGTCTGAGCAATCTCTTAACTACCGCGAGGCAAAGGCCACCATCCACCAGGTCTATACATTCTATACGATTAATTATGTAACTAATTGTCAATTGTCACGATTTGTCACCTTCAAGACTTGGCAAATCTGCACTGATCATTGATCACTGGCACCATCCCAGCAGCCCATGCTTTCCAATCACATCCTGGCCTTCCTGTTGATCTCCACCTCCATCATCTGACCTTCTTCTCCTGAGGTTTGACAGGTGTACACCACAGTGTCATGGGATTCCTGGCCATCTAAAATACCTTTGTCTTGCAGTATTGCAATACAAAAGATGGCTGGAAAATGCAGCATGAAAGCAAACGTTTATCTTAACTTTGATTTTCGCATTGAAAAAAGGCTCAACATTGCTATCTTACTTCACCAGGAATTGTATCTAACTGTAGAGCCAACCTTGGTTGGAAATTTTACAAACAAGTCCCTTTGTTTTTGCATTTCGAAGGTATGAGAGTTCACAAAAACTTGACTTGTTTCATACTTCAATTCATTGAACATCTCACACCTTCAGTGACAGAATCTAAATCCCACAAATGAAATTCTTGCTGAATTCCCCAAAAGAACCAAAAAAATGCTCAAAAATTTTCGAAAACCACTGGTTCGGCACCTGTGGTCTGGGCACCTCCCCATTTTCATTTTCCCAAGACCAAGAAGTTAACAGTTAACGTGGCGATTTCTTGGTAAAGACAAGGACCACATCACTCAGAGGGGGTTACGGCGAACGGATCTTGGGGACTGCCAATGACAAGGTTCTTTCTCTTGAAAGTCTTTGGAGCGGTCGAAGTCGCCTGAATGTGGCGATACCAACTTCAATTTGGAGGTTGATGCAGGTTGGTTCCAAAATTGCCCCCTAAAAAAAAAACAATGGTGGTTGACAAACCTGCACTTCCAACATTTTAAACGTGATTTAAGAAAATCTGATACTCACATGATAATTGAAAAAAACATTAAAAAAACGTTTAGTTGCTCAAAATGTTGACCCTCAACAGATGTTTGGGCTGGTTTTGGGTTTTGGTTTCATCAATGCTTGTAACTTGCCAGTTCACCCCGTCCAACTGGCCGAGGGAACCCGTTGCCCTGGATGGAATCCAGGAACTCAGGAACCCCACCTCCTCCGGTGATTTCTGAGTCTTGAGCCATGATACCACCTGATCGAAACCCAACCAAAACAGCACCCACCACCTTCAGCAAAGAATAAGCTGAATTTGACATGCTATACTAGTGCAGTTGTGGAATGTTTTGAACATACACTGACACTGCAAGAGCTCGAAATGTTCGAACAGTGCTACAATTTACAAAAAAGAAACACTCCACTCACAAACCATTGAGTGCAAAACTAGAATCTAGAACCACCCCTTAAAAGCAGCAAAACCCATGGGTTTCTATGGGCTCCAGACCTCCTCAAAGCTTCGTTCCAGCTCAGCTTCCGAAAAATCCTCCCAGGCAAATCGCGAGGTTGAAAGCAAAACCCCAGGTGAGTTCCAAGCGCATCTCCTTCCAAGAAGTGTTCAACTGTAACTGTTCAAAGTATAACCCTCCTAATATATACTCTTGTACCTTGCTGCAACAATAGCAACAAAACATCTTTCTTGAGGTTGTCTCTTCCGTGATCCTCGAAAATTCCTACCTTTTTAATCCTTTTTAGAACCTACATCCCATCTCAAACCATTCAAACCTATTCCCTTGAATCCCCAACCTTTTGGGTCACCTTGCCTTGGGCTTGGCTCGGAAGTGCTTTCGCATCCCTTTGCTGCCGACAGCTGCCCACCAACACTGATCCCGGCGAATCCAGCAGACTCCCGGATAGGGCGACTTAGGTCGAACCTTCGGCAACTCGGAGTAGTGGCCAACCTTCGGCTGGACCAATTCCGGACCCATTTCTGAGGGATTACCCACCCGCTTCGGAAAAAAACTTGTCAGGTTTTTTTTTTTGAAAACGGACCATAAAAGGTAAGGGTAGTCTCAAATGATATCCAATAATATATATATATATATATAAATTACCTTGGAACACTTATACTTATCACCACCCCTTGAACCCCCCCCCATTTACTTCTTGGGAGGGATGAACTCCAACTTGCTCCCCAAGGCGCTGCTACCATTTCATTGGTGCCATGGAGCTCCTTGGCACGACGTTCCGCCTCACCTTTCTCGGCGAAGCATCCGATGTAGCTCTTTCGACCATGCCTCAGTTGACTCGGTTAGACAGGTGGGGTTTGGATATGGTTAGGCTCGGGTGTGCTACTAGTATGGGGTGAAACAGAAAAATAGGGTCAATGGGGTGATAAAAAATAAACAATGGCTATGTCATTTAAGTTTAACTGGACGTCATATGTCACAGCCTAAGTGTCTGAAAATGCTTGGCAATTCTAAACTTTAGGGGCGTTGAAGTCACCATCATTGCAAATCAAATACTTACCATCAGTGGGATGATCATTCAAGTAGCAGATTAAAGGATGGTACTAGCTTGGAGTTGTTCCATTCTTCTATTTCATGCCCTTTATCAAAGCTCGATATTCTGTATACGCTTTCGAGATTACCTGATTATGTCTTCAATTTTTTCCCACTGGTGACGTTGAACATTGAAAAACATCCCGCCGGACGTTTTTCCGCGCGTGTGTTTTCACTATTTTTCTTCCACACATCTGGAATGGGTTCATGTTTTACTGTGGTTTTTACAATGTTTTTCCTGTTCCATATATTGTTTTGGTGTCTGAAATGTTGTCATTTACAATGGTAACCAAATTTAATGATTTTTTAATATGAAAATTACATAGGTTTGTGTTGTATGAAGTTGTTNACATGCGCCTTTTTACACGTACGGTTTCCCGTCCGCTAGCAAAAACATGCTTCCACAAAACAAGGAAAGGGGTGATCTGTATGAAGAACATGTTTCAAGGTTCGACCCGCCCCAAATGGCATGGTCCCTGGATCCTAACCCCTCAACCCCATGGAGGCAGTATTACTACTGTTACCTGTACTGTAGTTCGAGCACTGCCACTATGACCACGACCAGGACCACCACCGCCGCCACCAGCAAGCCCACAGGCTGGGTGGATTATACCATGGGTTGGGCGGCGGGGGGGGGGTCCAAGCAATACTGTCTCGTATAGTCGTATCATGTTGATATACCTTTAAAGAACACTCACAGCAAATCCTTGGCAATGCCCATCCTCAAGCGAGCCTGCAAAAGAAACGTGTAACAAAAACTTTCATATGTTGCAGTGTATGTTTGCTAGCCGTTACTAGCCCTGGGAAATCGTGTGAAATCATCACTGTTTTATTCACCCGCCATATCAAAAAGAATCACCTCCCAAAGCCAGTATTACTTAGGTCTAGGTGTCACCCTTGGTAGGCCAGGCGCGTATCGATCTCCACTTTCCACTTCTGCACCTCTTTCTGCCAGCTGACACCAACAACGTCACTTTGCGGCCTATCCTCCTGCGAGGTTCTGCTGCCGTGATGTGGTTTAAGATGGACTCGGCCACTAGGCAGGCCCAGTCGGATGTTAAGAATGTTAAGACTCTTCTGGCAAAGTGACACATTAAGAAATATATGCAGCCCGGGTCATATTTGTAGTAGGAATCCTGGCCTGGTTTCAGCTGGTTCAAATTGTTGACAAATTGTTGACCCATCTTACAAATACTAGTGACTAGTGCTACGCTGACTCTGAACATTATGAGACCACCAACCTGCAGTAATGGGTCTTAGTTATCCACGTCTATGCAAACGTGCCAGCCTTTTGTGAAACTGGACTTCAACAAGAGGCATTGCGACATCACTTCAATCACATGACACGGACGTGACATGGTCCCTCTTCTGTTTGGAGTAAACCCATTCGAATGTCATCAAAATGGCCATCCACGGCATGAACAGAGAAAACCAAGAACGCAACAACTCTCCTGCACAGGCTCACTCAGGACTCCTCACATTAGTCTGAATGGGCGTGGGATGCCATTAGTAATCTATGTAGTCTAGCAACTCACGAGGCTAATTGACATGGTGGTATGAGATCCTGCCATCTACCTGTTTCAAGCCCATTAAATGTCCAACCCGATGCTCAAGCTATACCCAGTGATCATCATGGAAACATGGAAAAATGAAACAAGTCACTGCAGCAAAGCGACAAGTTGCAACATCCGATCCAATCTTTTAGAAGACACAAACTCTCGTCAAGACAGACAAGGAGACGATGGTAACATCCATACCATGCGGGAAGGTAGCAGAAAACTGCTCCAAAAAAAAGCCCCCCCCCCCCCGGAACCTTGATCAAGCAACTTCTGTCGAAAGAGCTTTGCCTCCTCCAGCGCTGCCGTTTCTGCCTCCGCTTCTCCCATGCCTTAGCCATGTTGGATCAAAGGGAAGGACTTTGATATACTACAATACCACTAAACGACATGTCAAACGGACCTCAGCGATTGCATATGCTTTTCGCCCACATCTGTCCACCGAGACAGAAACTATTCATTATACTTTTTTTAAAAAAAGTCCCTCTTACACCCCACGCCCCTCCAAAAAGGACTGTTTTTTTTCATGTATTTTTTCCTAATCAACAAAAACTAGTTGGTGGTGTCAACCCATTTGAAAAATATTAGTCAAAATGGAAATCTTCCCCAAGTAGGGGTGAAAATAAAAATATTTGAAACCACCAACCAGAAAAGGAAGCCTCCAAAATTATCAACCTCTCCATCTCCATCCAGACGCCTTCTCGGACCAACTTGCCAGTGGAAAACATTCGACTGCTGCGGCGTTTTCGACCATCTGGCCCTGGTGGAACGGGAAAGTGAACCTGAGATAGGAGAAAAAAAACGAGGGCTTCCAGGGAAACACCATGAAAAACCTATGTGACTTTGAGTTGATATTTGGGGCCTAGATGACCTGGATGCCTGGATAACTTCTACAGTGACATATGGACTTCAAAGGAGTGAACCTATGCCAAGCTGCTGCCCATGCCCATCGCCCTGAATTCCAATAGATATCTGGAACTCCTGTGGCGCTGCTGTGGCAACCACTTTGATTTTTACATCCCAGGTGGTGCAGGATTTCTTCCATCAACAGTAGTATCCAACGACAGTGTCTGGACAAGAAATCATCACCCTGTGAGTAGGTTCAGTAAATATATGTTGCCTATAAGTATCCACCTATCTTCAAAATTGCGCAAAATCTCGGCATAACAAAACTTTGGACTTGGGATTTGATTGCTTTGTCTCTTGAGATGCCATGGCAAATCTCGGGTTAAAACGGGGGGAGTGAAATTTGACACCCAAGCGATTGAGCAACTCAGTTGGTGACATTCCCCTAGTGCTTCAATCCTGCCATCAGTTCCAAATGAAAAAATACACCAAAACCTTGTAGATGGATTTCCCAACATCTACATGATGATGATCACATCACCCGTTGACTACAAGCCCATTGCCCAAACTGCTTATCCAATCACAAAAACTAACTGCCCATTTATGCCCAACATTAGGCCCAACGTGGAGAAATCTAAAAAACGGCTCACACATTCCAATTTCATCCCATTTCCATATAAACTCACTTTTCAAAAGATATATGTATATATGTATATATATATATATAGATGTANAAAGATATATGTATATATGTATATATATATATATAGATGATTTAGATATACTACTTTTCATGGGGTTTTCTTCCACTTTTTGTTGGGCCCTTTTCGAAAAACGCCGAGGTACCACTCTGTTTTTCTAAGTGCCGCCGCCGGCGGCTGCGACACGCCGCTGGCTGCGGCAGCGACAACCCGCGGCTCGCAGGTGGGTCCATGGCGTTAAGGATTAAAACATGGATGGAACGGTGGACCAATGGATGGATGGATTGATGGATGGATATATGTTGAGCCCTTGGCATGCAAAGAAAGCCTTCAAGCTGTGTGAGACATTTTCGTGAGATTTATTTGAAGGATGTTGCACAAACCGTGTGTTTTTCTGTCGGTACCCCTGAGGTGCTTATTTATAAGAGCAATATCTAGCTATGGCTATAGCTATGTATGTTTAAAGTTTCAGGGAATCTCCACACTTTACCTGGAAGGGTTAGCATATAGGGCTTCATTCCTCATCCCAACAAGTGGAAAGTGAAGACTCAAGGCATCAGAAGGGCAGTAAAAAGCAGCCGGTTTTGAAATGTAAGCACTTTGTGTCCATAACACGTGAGCAGCAAATGTGAAACCACCATCTAGGACCTAGATGTATCAAGTGCTAGGTTATTTTTTCTGCGGTCCAAAGCCCCAATTAAATGAGATACTTCAGCCGTATAAAAGGGACGGACGTTCGACCATTTTATCCCTAACCTCTTGTTTACTTGCTGACTATTTGGTGGAATAAGGCTAGTCCCCAGCTCATGTTCTCATCACAAAACTCACCAGTGGAGTAAAATCACAAAAGTCTTCAAGGCGGGCCCCTACCACTTACAAGTAAAGTTGTAACTCAGCTTCTAGGGGTCATAACCCCAGTTACCTATGTATGAGGCCATTCATAGGGGTATATAGTTATATCCTTGATATGCCTTGTTTATAACTAGTACGGGTCCACCTTGTACAAAAGTTACAATATCACCTATCTTTGGCCGAGTCAGGTGGAATGGTGGGGGAATTGCTCATCTCCCTTGACAAACCCAGCCATGAAAACAATGAGTGAAGAGGCTAGCATTTGGCACCCGGCGTCAGCCTAGTGACTAGTAGAAAGCTGCTTGTTGTTTGAATCTAGCACACCATAGCACTACTACTCAACAAACCCAAACCAAACAGGTACTTCAAATCTCTGCGGTACTGCACTTCCAACGCTGTAACAGCGTTTCTGATTTTGGGGGTTCGCGTATGTCAATATCACCATACTAAACCCAGCATTCCGGGGTGCACATGGCAAGGATGGTGGATATTGGATGATAGTGGTGGATTCTTTCAACTGGCAGTCCACCAACGTCGACCAAAAATATTTAAGCCCAGCATCGAACGCTCCTACAAGCAGAGGACGTTTCCAATTGTGCTCTCAAAACGAAGATGCGCAAAATCTCAACCTCGAACAAAAACCCAGGCTGGTCAGCTTGTGACTTTGTCATGCCATGTTTCACACCATTTTAGGAGGAGCTAGTCAACTGGACGGTACTGGGGTTTGTACCTCGAACGAACCTGCTTGGGACCCGGTTTTGTTGGGGTTTTAACCCGGACAACCCTCCGAAAGAATGTTGTTGTTTTCGCCCATTTTCCATTTCAAAACAAGGATCACTGAAGTTCCAAGTATATATTATTATATGATCAAAGGAAGTTTAGCTGAGAAACTTCCGATATACGAACGACATCCCAGTAAAGTTAAAGTCAAGTAGAGTCAAGTAGAGTAGAGTCAAGTAGAG
>DF240672.1:76368-105553 GCA_000507305.1 Breviolum minutum Mf 1.05b.01 | reverse complement strand
ATTATATAGAAAAAAATATCTTTAGCCAAAAGATTTAAAAAAATTGAAAATCAAAATATTTCAATATAAATATATTAAAAAAAAATATATTTATAAATTATATATATTTATATTAAATAATTATTATACCCATATTCATATTTCAAAATAAATAAATTTATAAATATATCTATATTTTTTTAATATCATATTTTAAATCTTAAATAGTAGAATTTATTTTTATAGATTATATTATTATATAAAATATCAAAATTAAATATTTAAATTTTTTTATATAAAATGTTTAAAAATCAATTCATATTAATTTTATAGAATCTTACCCTTTCAAAAATCTTAAAATTCCCAAAAGAATGCAAAATTAAATATTTTTAAAATAACCTTTCCCATATACATTTAATAAAACATAATCATTAATATTTCATAAAAGATTTATCTAGGCAAATATTTATTTAAAAGATATTCCAAAAAATTATTAAGAAATATTAAGAATATATCAATCTTGATGTTCTTTTTCAGTTCGCTCATCGCTGACCGCGTCTTCTTAAAGTTGTCTTTTTCTGTTTCGCGATGCCGCGACGGGGAAATGGCACACTGAAGTTTTCACCATCCCTGAGGGATGGGTCTCTAGGATCGCTTCAGGCACTGCATCGAACAGGTATGTAATCGAACAGGTCAACACCCATGACCCCGAAGTTTGATGGGAAAGAACGGAAGCAATTTTTGATGACTACATTTTAGTTTAGTGATGTCAAAAATTGTTCATAGTTTCAAAATGGAAGATCTTTTATTTTGACATTGAATGTGGTATTTTAAAAAATATCATCTGATTGCTCCTACCTGGATGTTTCTACAATTGTCATTGTCGGTCTTTTGCTTCACACATGCGTTCGCAAGATTCCATACCGTTTCTGGGGCATGATGCAGCTCATGAGGAAGATGGTCGACCAGAGCCACTAGAAGATTCCATGATGAAAATGAAGTCATTTCGATGTCGTTTTTCGGCATTGAAGGATTTGGTTGACCTGAAGACGTCCAGCTTTGGTGCAGTTTGGCTAAAATGTCTCTGCCCAAATGGCTTTTTTTAACCTTGATATCAACATCGAAATGGAAGCGGACTTCCACTAATCACATTGCTGACTCTACTCTTCCTCATCACTGTATGCCTGACTTCAGTGTGCCGAAGATTGGGATGCTGTCGAAGTCTCACGCACCTTCGACCTGCAGCAAGAAAAATAGCAAGTTCAGCTCCAAATCTCTGGCAAAATAAAACACATGTTTTTTTTTCCTGATGAACAAGCAGGTGTTGCACAAATAATGGATCAAAAAAACTTGAGTCTAGTATATAAACAACCCATAAAACATATCAAGATCTCATCCCCCCGAAGATAGTCTTCCAAACCCCACATGGCAAAGTGTTCATGTCTTTTGGATTGTTGAAGTACGAGGGTGAAATCACTGGCATTTGATTGGACAACAAAAATATCTAGTCGATCAAAATACCAAAGAAAAACAGAAAAACCCATCCAAGATCAACGGACCAAGACTTCGTTGAATCAACGGACAATATTTAAATGAAGACATATACCAAAATCTAATCACTGTACATCATGCACATGTCTTCGAGACTTATTGCCTAACCTCACCTCTGAGCTTTGGTGATCTTCCTCAAACAGCATCCAGCATCACTCATCTATCATCGTCTGTCATAGACCATCATCAACCATCTAATAGACCTTGCAACTGTGAGTGTTCATAAGATTCCAACCTACAAGTATTAAGGTCTGCCGAATGTCTGCACACTACCTAGGAATCAAACAACTTCAAGTTGACAGTTTCCCTTTTTTGAGCTGCAAAGAAAAAAGCGTCATTCCATCATCTGTGGTGCCTTTGTCTTTTGTTAGCACCGGACTGATCCAGAAATCGGACAATTTCAAGGTGCCCATTCTGATTTGCTATGCGAGTAGCAATGCCTTGGTCATTGTTGGCACCCGACTCAACCAAAAATCGAACAACCTCAAGGTGCCCATTCTCAGCTGCAATCAAAAGAGGCTCTATTCCAGCATCTGTGGTGCCTTGGTCTTTGTTCGCCCCAGACTCAACCAGAAATCGGACAACTTCAAGGTGCCCATTCCGAGCTGCTACGTAAAGAGGCGTTGCTCCAATATCTGTGGTGGCTTGGTCTTTGTTGGCACCCGACTCAACCAGAAATCGAACAACCTCAAGGTGCCCCTCGTGAGCAGCAATGAAAAGAGGCGTTACGCCATTGTCTGTCCGGCTTTGGTCTTTGTTGGCACCCGACTCAACAAGACATCGAACAACTTCAAGGTGCCCCTGATCAGCTGCCACGTATAGAGGCGTTGCTCCAGAGTCTGCCGTGCCTTGGTGTTTGTTGGCACCCGACTCAACCAGAAATCGGACAACTTCGGGGTGCCCATTCCGAGCTGCTATGAAAAGAGGCGTTGCTCCTATGTCTGTCATGCCTTGGTCTTTGTTGGCACCGGACTCAACCAAAAATCTGACAACTTCAAGATGCCCATTCTGAGATGCTATAAAAAGAGGCGTTGCTCCAGTATCAATCTTGCCTTGATCTTTGTTCGCACCGGACTCCACCAGAAAGCGGACAACTTCAAGGTGCCCATTCTCAGCTGCAATGAAAAGAGGCGTTGCTCCATTGTCTGTCTTGCCTTGGTCTTTGTTAGCACCTGACACAACCAGAAATCGGACAACTTCAAGGTGCCCTTTCTGAGCTGCTATGAAAAGAGGCGTTGCTCCATTATCTGTCCGGCCTTGGTCTTTGTTGGCACCGGACTCCACCAGAAATCGGACAACTTCAAGGTGCCCCTGATAAGCTGCTATGACAAGAGGCGTTGTTCCATCATCTGTTGTGCCTTGGTCTTTGTTGGCACCCGCCTCAACCAGAGATCGGACAACTTCAAGCTGCCCGTTGTCAGCTGCCACGTATAGAGGCGTTGATCCATCATCTGTCGTGCCTTGGTCTTTGTTGGCACCGGACTCAACCAGAAATTGGACAACTTCAAGGTGCCCATTCCGAGCTGCTACGTAAAGAGGCGTTGCTCCAATATCTGTGGTGGCTTGGTCTTTGTTGGCACCCGACTCAACCAGAATTCGGACAACCTCAAGGTGCCCCTGATGAGCAGCAACGAAAAGAGGCGATACGCCATTGTCTGTCCGGCTTTGGTCTTTGTTGGCACCCGACTCAACAAGACATCGAACAACTTCAAGGTGCCCATGATTAGCTGCCACCAAAAGAGGCGTTGCTCCAGTGTCTGTCGTGCCTTGGTCTCTGTTGGCACCCGACTCAACCAGAAATCGAACAACTTCAAGGTGCCCCTGATTAGCTGCCACCAAAAGAGGTGTTGATCCAGTGTCTGTCCGACCTTGGTCTTTGTTGGCACCAGCTTCAAGCAGTAGAGGTACACATTTGAGACTTCCGTTGGAGGCTGCCGCATACAGAGGCGTGAATTGATTTGCATTGTAAAAATTGGGATTTCGTGGCTGGTTCAAGTGCTGCTCAAGAAGCTTGTCATCATTTTCCTCACATGCCGCCACGATGCCCTGATCTTGCTCCGCATTAGGCGGCAGAAACTCCAGCTTCACAAGCTGTACAACTTGTAGGTTCAAGGTTTGATCATCATCCAGCGGGCAGTTGTCGTGAAGGAGCCGTAGTCGGAACCGTGGGATGCCAATCTCCTGCGCCAAGAGCTTTTTTAGTGACTTCACTGAACCTTCTGCAATTTCCTCCTCTTCAAACACAGCAATTGATTCACCAGTCACTGCAGAAAGCACTTCTGGCATGGGACTGAGGGAGGGCGCCTCAAATCAAAAAGCCTGAATCTCAAAATCAAAGGTAACTTGTTGAAATATCTTGAACCAAAAGAAACTGCAACATCAACAGCAACCCTTCTGATTGATCTCAAGTTGATTTAATTCAAAATTCTTTTTCTTGATCAACAGCGAAAAATGACCAAAAAAAACTCCAGCAAAAAACCCGTGGCTCCCCGTCCCCAACAACAAAAACAAAACAACAAACACCTTGTCAGCCGCTCGCGGAGCCCATGCAGGCTGATTCGGATTGAACTCGGGCGCATCAGCGTGAAGCCTCGGTGGTAATACAGGGTTCAGTGGACACCCCGGCACCATTTTGGAAGGTCATCCATGACTAGTTGGTGGTTTCAACCCCTTTGAAAAATATTAGTTAAAATGGGAATCTTCCCCAAATAGGGATGAAAATAAAAAATGTTTGAAACCACCAACTATAGATGATCCTCAGGGTGCTAAAAAAAACGTTCAAAAACTTTCTGTTTGCTGCAAATGTTCGCTTTTGGTGCAACAAAAAAAGAGATTTGCCAACTTTTGAATTTCCATCAATTTCCTGGAAACCGGGAAGGGAGGGGGGGCATCTGACCCCTCCCCTTGCCTGTTTCCGAGGCCCACGACCGATGCGTGGCCACTGCGACATACTCTGTCTTACCAATAGCGCCAATCCAGGCCAACTGTCCTGGTTGAAATTCCTTGGGGAAGAAATCAGCAGGTCCAAAGTGGGGGGAGAGACTTATGACTGTGCCAGGGCCAAGCTGAAGAAAGCAACCGCGGTTGATGGAAGAAAACAGTGGCACCAACCAGTTGAAAACATGGAGAATATATCACCATTTTTACGGAGTTTCATAAAAAATAACAGGTGGTTAGCAGGATTCCTTCAACAGTAGTACTTCCGTTTTCTTTCCACGATGCAATATCTGACCTTGGACATACCTGAGCTTCCCCGACGGGGGCGCACTCGCGGAGCTTCTCTCCATTCTTAGCACTCACAGGAGGCTCCTGCACCCGCTTCCACCATTGGAAACTAAAGGCGAGATACCCTCCTGGGAACTAACATATCCCCTGATTTAGGCATATTTTGAGTCGATGATTTTCCGAACTTCCCCAGGTGGGATATGTTAATTTCCTAGAGGGTAAGGTTATGACATCAGGCAATTGATCACATGAACTTTCAATTTAAATTCAGTCATGAAGCTGCAACAAATAT
The DNA here is from genome assembly GCA_000507305.1 of Breviolum minutum Mf 1.05b.01. Classification (NCBI taxonomy): domain Eukaryota; class Dinophyceae; order Suessiales; family Symbiodiniaceae; genus Breviolum; species Breviolum minutum. The sequence continues at coordinate 100,506 of DF240672.1, read as the reverse complement.
CAACACATCATATTATATTGTCTAAATTCCCGGAATCATACCGAATCATTCTCTTATTCGCCAGTACTTTATCGGATAACTTAGGGTTTTCTGGAATTGACCCCCAAAATTGTGGACCAACCTCCTAACAAATGATCAATTCAGAAGCAAATTGTGCCTGATGATCAGATCCTGGCCCATGTCAATCATTGAATTCATATACTCTTCGAAAAGGATATATTTTTCATCAACCTACATCTAGTTTGCATTTTGTCAGGGTTTTTCAAGGTGTTTTTGTTCCCTAAACACCACACAAACATCTCTCAGTGATGCCAATCACTCCTCTTTTATCCATGGCAGTTTCTCTGCATTTGCCGTCGCGAGGTTCCCCTGACCAAAGGGCGAATACACATTACATTTGGGCAGAATGGAAACATCTGGTGGTCAAGATAGATACTCAATGATGGATTTCTATGGACATTCTGGCGATTTTTTGGAGTATGATATGACACAAAATTAAGATAATTAAGTAAAGGCATTAATTTGTGGTATTTCCTACCATGATCCGTCCCAAGTCAACGTATATAACCTGCAAATCTTCTCGTCACAAGTCGTTTCAAAAAAAGAGGTTACACATTGCATATGGTGAACTCCAAGATGTTCCATCCACTTTGAAGGTTTTCCAAGGTTACTTACAGAAAAGGCCAGTGGATGGGTCCACGAAACACATTAACCCATCCAGCCACCTTGGATAAATAGACTTCAGGTGTCAGTTGTCATGATTTCTGCCATCAACACTCTAACTCTATGACGGTTCGTTCATTTCTGTTGACTCTAAGAATCATTTACTGTATTGGTGGATGTTGGCATGCCAGACTACCACATGTTTCAACTTTTTTTGTTGAATTCATACTAATTCTTCGTTATTTGTACAAATGCCAAAAACTATCAACAACTGATATAGAACAGCGTAGCAGTCACTAGCATTCATAAAATCCTTTCATGAAGACAAATAGCTCCACAGCGACTTGTCCGGGAACCAACCATGAAACCTCTGAGGACCCCCCCTTGCCTTGACGTCATGATAAGCATCCTCATCAAAGTTGCGCAGCAGCTTGTGCAAGTAGCCTCAACGAAGGTGCGCTACTTGCGAACCTAAATGTCTAAGTGGTCAACGACCTCTGCGAAGTATCTAACGGTAACAACCTTCGCCGATAAATATTACTACAATAATACGGTTATGTTTGTTGATGGTCATCTAGGTGGTGGGTTCGACCCATTTGAAAAATATTAGTCAAAATGGGAATCTTCCCCAATTTTTGGGGTGAAAATACAACATATTTGAAACCACCACCTAGTCATTATTAGTTTCAAAATTTCATCGGCCAACCAAAAACCCATCCCATCCCATCCCATTTCGGCCTCTCCAATGAGTCACCTTGTCACGTGGGAGGACCTCAACCACCTTCTTCACATGATTGCAAGCCTGCCCAAAGTTTCCAGGTAACACCGTGGTGTTTTCACCAAAATAAATCCACCATGTTTTTTTTGGTTTCGGCTTAGATCTGTTTGTTACACCTGAACAAAAATCACAGGTCAAAAATGGTTGCTTCGAGACAACATGTTACATGAGAGGATGTCTGTCATGGATTCTTCATTGGATGATGCAAAGTGTAGATCCTTTTCTTGGGAGCATTCGAAGCCTCGTCCCATTGTGTTTGTGTGAAATGTCATGGATGCAGCATGTACGGCTAAGGCAGCACAGCATACAAGAGCACGTAATTGAGTTACAACTCATAACCTTCACCAAACAACAGCCTTTAGCCAAACAACACTCCCTAAAACTAACATATAGGCTCCTCTTAAACTGGTGGGTTTTAGCAACCAACGAACATCCTCCTTTTTGGAACCCAACAATTGTTAGCCCATTTTTCAGGGGGCGAACTGTTCGTTCACACATCGGCGCCTCTTGAAGCTTGTTACGTTCCCACAGTGCATCCAAAAGCAGCAAAATCTTCTTGTCGAAATCGTTGCGGCAAAGGACCTTGTCGTGGTGTTTTTTTTCAAGGGGGTTGGTTGACGACGATCCTGTCCTGTCGAAGGTTAAGCCGTCAGAGTTTAAAGCACCGTTTTTTTTTTTTTTTTTTGGGGGGGGGGGTTTTGGGGGAAACTTGTGGGTTTTCCGATGTTTTTTCTTTTTTACCGGAGGTAACTTGAAAGGAGAAATGGAGCACCAAAGGATGGCAACCAAAAAAAATCTGACGAATCTGGCACCATTCTTTGAAAGAAAAAACACACACGCCGTCCACGTCCTAGGACGTGATTTCAGTATGTCAGTCTTGTGGGTGGGAGGAAAAAACAAAAAAACGTGAGAAAGTAGAAGTAAAACATCTATGCCATGAATCAATGTATCCATTTGACAAATAAGTTACCAATACGTGGGGTCTCTTGGTTCACGCCAATGTTTCGAAGCTAGATGACAGCAAATGATTCTTTCCTTTCCTTTGCTTCTAACAAACCACGCGACAAAAGAACAAAAGTCTTAGGTCAATTATGTTGTATACATAGAAAGCATCCTTAATCATCATTGATCATTAATCATCATCATTAATCATCATCATTAATCATTCATCATCATCATCATCATCATCATCATCATCATCAGACCCACCAGCCACACAACTCACACCACCAGCCCCAAGAACCGTATTTCTGATCAGCTCATCGATGATCTGGCGGTATGGCTTCCTGTCATCGAAGACAGCCCAGTTTTTTTCAAACAAAAAAACAGCAGAAACAACACCTGGAAGTTACAGTATATTCCCATTCTTACTTGATTTCTTTCTTTGGGATACTTCACAAAAAAAAACGACTTCTTATCATGTATCATCCAAAAATTCAATCTCAATTTTTATAAGCTAACAACTACCATGTGCTGTTTTTTTAAAGCAACCTCTTCATCCCTCCAACAAAAAAACGGGTACCGACCAACCAACGGCACCACCGGCACCTGGCGAGTTCAAGAGCCGAGCTCGAACTTTCGCCTTTGTCACCTGAGTCCTTACCTTCATCATTGCCACGACTCTTCCCACCGCCACCCTGGCGTTTTGGCGGTTCAAACCCGAGGGATTTTGACGGAAGGCTGAGATGTTCCGGTTCCGGTTCCGGACGAGATGAGGATGGGACGAGATCTGAGAGTTGTGTTGTTTTGGGGGTTTGTTGGGGATTAAAAAAAAAGATCCGATGTTGATGGTGGCACCAAAAAAAGTGTCCCTCCCCTTTTTTTGATGTTGTTTTAGATGATGATATATGTATATATATGGGTAATGTAGGGTTTTCTTCATTGACATAAGTCTACAGCATATACTTCAATTGTTGCTATTCGCTTGCCCCATGATGCAACATGTCTTTCAGATCCTCTTCCATGTTGCCGCAAACCATGGAAAACACCGGTTTCACCGCCTTCTGTTGCTGACCCCACCACTGGTTCTGGCACGACGGTGCACACAAACATGTTTGCTTTTAAATCTTGGAAGTTGAAGAGACTCTTGAGACCACACAAGTCATAGATTTCAAGGTCATCTTAACATATCTTAACTGCACAAGTTCATTTCAAGCCTTTGACCACCCTGGTTTTTTCCCTACTTAGGAGCTGTGCATATGTCACTAGACAAAAGGTAAATTGCACACAGGAAACATCAGTCAACTTCAACTTCACTTCTATTTTCAAAGTACAATTCCTACCTGATATAACGACCATGTGATATTGGGGGATGGATTAGGGTCGCCAGGGATGATGCCACCCCCCCCACTCCTGGCCCATGCCGTAGCCATGCTGTGGCCACGGTCCCCTGAGAACGACTAGTGGCTACCACTCCCTGAAAACCCCAACGAAAATGTGATCCGTTCTTCCAAAACCCCATGTTTCAGCTGCAGTATTGGTTTGTGAAGGTAATAAGACGAGTTAAGCAACTGTTAACCTGTAAGAATCTCATGCGCAAAACCCACACTTCTATGAGATTTCACTACTTTTCAAGCTTATCTTCCAATATGCTCTAACTTCTGAACACTGAATTAAAGGACATGTTAAATTTCCACTGCTGAAAAAAAAGCTTACCATAAGCCATCCATCCATCACTACCAACACCCACCCTTCCCCACCCAACTCCCCACTGAGGATGCAGCCACCACATCCTGCGGATCTTTCAAGCGACACGGTATCCCATTTGAAACTACACCCTGGAAGATTCACATGTTGATACATTTTGATACCACCTGAAAAATGATGGGTGGACCCTTGGAAGCCTTTAAAAAAAATTCCGGAACTTCAATATTGGGTGTTTAGAGATTTCGCTCAAAAAAAATATCCCCCCGGCCTCGGTTGAAAATGGCGGTAGAGTTTCCCCCGACCCCACGGCAGTCAACCGGTCACGGGGCGCGTGGGAAATTTGAAGACTCGCGGGGTGTTTTTGGACTCTTCGGCTGCGGAAGTCTCAGGTAAGTCTTCAGCTGCAGAAGATACGTCCCTGAGGATACTCCCCTCAAAAAATGATGGTTGGAAGGCTATTTTTTGATACTCCCTTTTCAGGTGACATGTTCAGTTTGGGGGGGGGGTTACATCCTTTTTTGTTTTAGGGTGCTCTTCCAATTTATGCATTGTTATTTTTTCCAAATTTTTGTGGGTCCTTTGCGTCTTTGTAAAAACCATTTTGGAAACCAAACGTCCCAAGCAGGATTTTGGATTGGAAACCTTTTCTTGTGTTAGAAGAGAAACCTTCAAAACCACACGTTTTTTTGGTTGTCAAATCGGTAACCATCAATCAACCAAAAGCACCGAATCTTGGCACCTTCGGTGCAGCCAATGAAACCTGAGTTTGTCTGGTGGAATTGTAAAATACCCTCCAAACAACGTAACATATCCTGAATTACATCCTTTTACCTTTTTGGCATTTTTGATGATTTTCCTTTTTCCTTTTGGTGGGATATCTTAGTTTCCTAGGTAAACCTATTATCAAACATTATAGCGATTATAAATCTGCAAGTGTTCGGATGCTTTTGATAACATATCAAACACAATGTAGCTAATTGGGTCCCATTATTTGCTAACATAATCATTCCAATATAATTATTTACCAAACCAACGCTTTGAATGAAATTGTCACAACTTCAGTTCCCTCAATTTCTGGGAATTTTGGCGCCTCCGTCATCTCTGCCATCCATTTTTTGTGGTTTTGCGCCACAGGTGTAGACTAAAAAACATGAAAACATATCAAACCCTGTTCACGCAGATTCGAAGTACTTGGATCACTGGCTGTTTCATTTCAAAACATGGTCCAAACAACACGATCATCTCATCATCAGTGTCCAACATGCCTACGATTCCCCGTCAGAACAAACATCGACTTGAGGGAAAGATGTCCATTGATACTGCAGCATTCGGATGTGCGTGAACAGCTTCCCCAGAGTGCAAATGAATTGGCTGCTTCATCGCGTAGAAGCTCGTCACTAACTACACACAAGCTGCTCAAAAAGGTGTGTATTCCTGGCATCAAAGATTATTCCTTTCCTCTCCTTGTCGCATTGCCCCATCTTTTCCCAGAAGATTCAGCGACAAAATGCTTTTCACTGTCACCTTTTTGTCAGCATCTGCTAGGTTCGATGTACTGATGCACATTTGCTACCTGCGCATCCTCTCATTCTGGTACAAGCTCCAGAGATGTGTCGGAGACCACATACCTATCAAAAAAACTACCCTCCATGGAACGAGTCCATATCCCCACCTGGGGAAAAGGAAAATCATCGACTCAAAAGTGCTTTTCTTCGGGGGGGGATATGTTAGTGAGCTTTAGGAGGGTAAGTTTTTCCGAACATCCAAAGGTCAATCTGTTTTTGTTCTGCACCTGTCTTCCCATTCACCACGTTCCTTTTCCCTGCCCTGCAATTTCTTGCAAAAAAAGGGCACGAGCCGAAAATACAGGTATCTGGCCCATCCTCAGGACAAACATGTTGGGAATAGGGTAGGAACTTTATGACACAGGACCTGGCTGGCTAGATAGCTAGGCTATCTCGCAAGTTATCTATCCATCAATTTATCTGTCTATACTCTTTAATCATATCTAAATAACTAATTCTATCTACATGATTCTGTTGAACTCTCATATGACTTGTCCACCATTCTCCACTTGCAACTTTAGACTTCTACCACGTATCGCATGATTTCGACACCCATCACATCACCTCCTTCCCTTGGGCCCAAGGAACGTGACGATACACTGCCATGGAGTGACCTCATGGTTGGAAATGTTCGTGGAAATGCAGGACTTCTTCCATCAACACGACGTGGAGAATCTGATAAATCAAGAGAATGGGCAATCCAGGATGAATGTCAACACGGCAGCGGATATTTTGAGAGTCCCATTTTTGGTAGCAATGGGCAGTTTGTGTGATGCCGGGTAACCTTCCTAATTAAACAAACAGGTGTGCTTATTTTTTGACACTTACAAGTTTTGGGACCAAAAATTGGTCATGTTCAAACTTGAATTTTGCAAAATTATCCATTCCCAGATTGATGGGAAATAAGAATGAGAATTCTCTAGTTTTTGTTGGGAATAGTAAGAATTCAGTTAGAATAGTTAGGATATGTCTTGCCTCCCGACTTTTGAGACCCACCAAAAATGCATCAACGTAATCAGCGTGACCCAACACTTCCGAAAAAAAAAAAATAGCAACACAGTGATCCATCTCATGCGATGCAAGCTTTCCCGGAAATCTACAAAGGGTTGGCGAGTTTCGGACATGAAATTTCAACGTCTTTGGTGAAACCGGATGCCCAACTACAACAAAAAATGAAAAAACATTGAGTTTTGGACCATATTTCTTGGGTGGATATTTCTCAACTTCCAAAATTGGAAAACTTTTCCCTCTTGCGAACTCAAGGTGTCATCCCCTTGAGCTCCCCAACTCAGTTCTGGTACTCTTGGTTTCGACAAATCCTGCGATCCAACTCAACGATGGATCATCGGTTGGTCATGTTTCTCAAATGGTTTGATAAGGCAAGGGTAACTGAACTCAAACATTCAAAGAATGTCTTGGTCATCTTTGTTTTAGAGATGTTCCCTGATTTTCAAGATGAACAACGAAAACTTTGGTCAGCCGCCATCTCCAAACAATCCCGCAGCAATCCCCCAACCTCTCTGAGAGCGTTCAAGCGCTTTTGGGCGCGTTCTCGAGCTTCATGATTTCCAACAACTGAGCATCGAATTTCATCATCGGGTGGAGCAAGCTACCACTTGAGGGTGCAGGTTGCTGATAGCACCAGTGAAGCATCAACAGTTGTTGCTGATAGCACCAATAAATCCATGTTAGTCAACTCCTTTTACACTCAACATCATCAAAATTCTGTACAACAAACATGGGCATCAACATCATCAACATCAATGTACTTAACATCATCAACATCATCAAAATTATGTACATCGATTGACCTTTACTTGATTTCTTTTACATCAGACATGGGGTTCACGACTCGAGGTTCAAGTTGGGTCGTTGACGACGGGGCGGGCTGTCCATTAAGGCTCAAACCATCTTCAGCGCTTTCCCCGAGCAGCGCACAAAACTGGGCCGTGTTTTTTGCCATGTGCCAGATTCCCGCTTCCAAGCATCACCAGTTGATATGGTTGATATCGTTGATGTCGTTTATCTCATTACTTACAAGGTTTTACCACCATCCCAGGTGGTGATCGCCCGATTTCTGAACCATCGTATCAACCAAGATTCTGGCACCAAACAAACAAGTGCTATCAAGTTCTAAAGTCACAAAGTGCCATGCCTGTATGCAGCATTTGAATCTCGATTACGTGCTGGTTTGCGCTTTCCACATGAGGTTGTAAGAAACCCTATTGACTTTTGCATCTCACGTTTTGGATTATCGTTCTTTTGTCTTCCTTATCGTTTTACAAGGGATTGTGATTGCAGTATTTTTCTATGATGTATAAAGCACTGCAAAAAGAATTTTACATCTCATGCTCTTCTTTTACGTATATCTATACAGGTGGTACGGTGGTTGATTCTTTTGCAGTTTGCAGTTTGCATGGGGAAAAAATAACATATATGGCCAAGAACATGAGAGAAGATAGAAAAGCCAACCTGAAACAAAACCAACAACTAGGCGAAACATCAAAACACTAAAAACACACAGCAAAAACAACACTAAAAGTACAAATAACCAAGGGAAACACAGTAGTTTGCAAAATCCCAAGTGTCATTGGAATAACCTTCACCTACCAACCTTCGCCTACCTAAACACTTGCCAACTTCCGGATCTGTTGCTGTGGAAGGGGACACAAGGTACGACATGTAAGAGTTGAGTTAAAGAAACCATAGACGTTTTTGACTCATTGGTACCTCTTGGCATACCAACACCATAAATACGTAAAGTCTGTGAAGTCTGTCAAACCTTGGTACCGTTTTCTTCTGCGTTTCAAGAGCCTCGTCTGCAACAAAGACCCATATCAATTGGTCGTCCTGGCAGCTTCGCCGGGTCGCTGCGTACCATGCTCCATGAAGTTGATGCTCAATGGTTTTGTATGGTTCTGGTCATCTCTTACATCTGGGCATTCTCCTCAACTTGCTACGTATGCCAACATAGAAAAAACATCAAAATACCATTAATATCCAATCACCAGCCTGTTGCAGTGCCAGCTTGAAGCGGAATTCAAGCCTCGAAAAAACACGGCCCAAAAAATGCCCAAAGAAAACACAAAATTAAAGAAACAGGTAGGGAGTAGATAAAATGTGTTGATAAGGAGTGTTTAGGTGTGTTCATATATCTATATTCATTGGCTAGAAAAATCCCAGTCTTATCTAACTATATAATGTATATGTATAATATAGATGTGTATGTATTAAATATATGTATATGTAATATATATATATGTATGTATTGTATGCAAAACACATGCATGAAATTGTTTGTATGCTTGTGATAGTTTATCTGCATAGACATGTTGATATCAGACATTTGTCACTTCCTCGATGCCCATTTTTGAAGGTTTGGCTTGGCAGGCGCCGTTATTCCGGATTCATACTCAGTGGATTGTTTTCAATGGCCCATTAAACCAATATACTAAGTAGCAATAGAACGTGAACATCCAGCATACATGAAAAATCCTTAGAGTAGGTGTATAAACTATTGAAACTGATGGATGTTCATCATCTACGATGTTTGTTTACCAAAGGGTCCATCCAAACGACGTCAAGGAAGCGCTCCAGAGTTTTGCATGTCAAGAGTAACAAACATTAAAAAATCATTAAAAAGGAAACGGCACTCGTGACGATGGGTGAATGTTTGCATCTTCGTTGAAACAGGTCATGCAGTATTCGCAGCCATTGAAGCAAATTAGAGCAATGTAATCATACAGTACTCAAATGCATTCTGGAGAGGAAAATACACCGCATAAGAAATATACTTACTATGTATCTAATTGTTTCATGTCATTTAAATCTAATTTCAAGTCTGTTCATTCATTTTCTCCATTTCATTTGTTCGCCTGTTTAACTTCATCCGCTCCATTCCATTTCACTTCATTGTCAGCTCGAAAACCACAACGATGCGCCAAGACACTGCAAAATTAACGTGAAAAAAAACAGTAATGTTCTCCAGGAGTTCTCCACCACCCTTTTCATGCCAGCCTGTAACCTGCCTGTTGTGATTGGGACCCACCTGGAAATCGGACAATTTCAAGGTGCCTTTGCTCAGCTGCTATGTATAGAGGCGATGCTCCGTCATGCTCCATCATTTGTCCGATCTTGGTCTTTGTTGGCACCTGACTCAACCAGAAATCGAACAACTTCAAGGTGCCCCTGCTCAGCTGCTATGAAAATAGGCGTTGATCCAGTGTCTGTCAGGCCTTGGTCTTTGTTGGCACCCGACTCAACCAGAAATCGAACAACTTCAAGGTGGCCCTGATGAGCTGCTATGAAAAGAGGTGTTGCTCCATCATTTGTCCGATGTTGGTCTTTTTTGGCACCGGACTCAACCAGAAATCGATCAACTTCAAGGTGCCCCTGCTCAGCTGCTATAAAAAGAGGCGTTGCTCCATCGTCTGTCGTGCCTTGGTCTTTTTTGGCACCCGACTCAACCAGAAATCGCACAACTTCAAGGTGGCCCTGATGAGCAGCAATAGAAAGAGGCGTTACTCCAAAGTCTGTCGTGCCTTGGTCTTTGTTGGCACCCGACTCAACCAGAAATCGGACAACTTCAAGGTGCCCTTTGTGAGCGGCTCTGCAAAGAGGTGTTGCTCCATCATTTGTCCGATGTTGGTCTTTTTTGGCACCGGACTCAACCAGGAATCGGACAACTTCAAGGTGGCCCTGATGCGCAGCAATAAAAAGAGGCGTTGCTCCATCGTCTGTCGTGCCTTGGTCGTTCTTGGCACCCGACTCAACCAGAAATTGGACAACTTCAAGGTGCCCATTCCGAGCTGCGATGAGAAGAGGTGTTGCTCCATTAGTGGTCGTGCCTTGGTCTTTGTTGGCACCCGACTCCACCAGACATTGGACGACTTCAAGGTGCCCCTGAAATGCAGCAATGAAAAGAGGTGTTGATCCAGTGTCTGTCCGACCTTGGTCTTTGTTGGCACCAGCTTCAAGCAGTAAAAATACACACTTGAGACTTCCACTGCCGGCTGCCGCATACAGGGGCGTGATCTGATTTGCATCTTGAAAATTCGGACTTCGTGGCTTGTTCAACTGCTGCTCAAGCAGTGCGTCATCATTTTCCTCACATGCCGCCACGATGCCCTGATCTTGCTCCGCATTAGGCGGCAGAAACTCCAGCTTCACAAGCTGTACAACTTGTAGGGTCAAGGTTTGATCGTCATCCAGCGGGCAGTTGTCGTGAAGGAGCCGTAGTCGGAACCGTGGGATGCCAATCTTTTCCGCCAAGCGCTGTTTTAATGCCTTTACTGAGGCATCTGCAATTTCCTCATCTTCAAACACAGCAATTGATTCACCAGTCACTGCAGAAAGCACGTCTAGCATGGGACTGCGGGAAGGCACCTCAAATCAAAAAGCCTGAATATCAAATGTAACTTGTTGAAATATCTTTGAACCAAAAATTGCTGAGAATTCGGTATCGTCAAGGGCAGCTGCCTAATTAGAAACTTGATTGTGCTGCCACCCGGGTATTGAAAAAAATCAGTTCCTCCAGAAAATTTGGATGTCTTCTGCTCTGCCTGCATTTGCACTACATGTTTCCATCAACGTTCCTTTCCATATCCAACGCTTATCACCTCAAAAATCTGCAGCCGAAACAGGGGGCTTGATGATGTCACAGCTTCTTCATTTTTTAAAATTCGATGGGTTTTCAAAGCTCAGCTACTTTTCACAACTTCCGCAAAACAGCGCTGACATTAAAAGACCAAACTCCAAAAGGTTGGGGCAATTTGGTTTCACAAAATTTTCGGCCATTTCGGCCATTGCGGGAGCATCCCTTAAACGGCAATCCATGATAAACCTGTCCCATCTAACTGGCCGGATCCGGTGAGCCTGAAAAGCCAATGACCACATGGCCACACCTGTTGCGGGAAGCCGCCAGTCAAGACTAGTCCCAATGAAGTCCTCTCCATTAATTGCTGATTGATTGCTGCAATCTTGTTGTTCATTGTTGTAAGCTTCAATAAGCTTCATGTAAATCAAAATATCTTTACCAATATACTCTACGGACCGACGGTCCCAACAGGTCCTGTCCATGAGATCGGTTCACACCACACCTGTCGTCGACGCTTGACGGCTCTTACATCGGAGTCCGGCGCAGGAAAGGTCTCAGTAGCTTGTGGTTGGTAGGCAGGGCTTGACTTGGTTGGTTGGGAGGGTCTCTTTCAAATTTTCAAGCCTGAAGATGAAGGAGAACCAATATTTGGGGTGACATCATCATCATCATCATCATCATCATCATCATCATCATCATCATCGTCGATCCAATTAGGACCATCCAGGATAACAGCGGTATTTATTACTCAACACACATAACATGGAATGCTTCACCAAACCCGTATGAACTTCCATCTTTTCGGAACACTTTTGGTGCCTGTAAAGATGATCACTTCTAACTTCTTGGGTGTCATTGCTTTCGACTGTCAAAACAAGTTGGCATCGATTCCTGGATATAGAGTAGCCCTGACTTTGAACCAGTCTTTTCTGGAGTCTGGAAAAATCGTATGAATATCCATCTTTCCTAAAACAAGGTTGGATCTGCAGAGAGAAACCGGAAACTTGGAAATGTTTTGACCCAGGGAATTGACCCATAGCCATTGAGACCGTCCGGAAGATTTTCCCTACCTTGCATTCTTTATCAGCTGTGTCAGTCATGGGTATCCCCACATGGCCACAACAGCAACATCTCGTGGCGACCAAGCTCTTTGCCTCCAACGAACCGATCGATCGGACTTGATTGGAATTTGGTGGCCTCTAGGGGATTCAACAAAAAAGTTGTCCGGATGTACCCTCCCTGAAAACTCACGTTTTTCGCCCCTAAAAATGATGGTTTCCAAGTTCAGAATCTCCAAACTTCCAGGGGTCGAACATTTTCAGGCGCAAACTGTTAGTTTCAGGGAGGATAAACTTTGAAGTTTTGAGTCGTGACTTTTTTTTTTCCTTGTTTTTTTGTAGCACCATGTTTTTACAGGTATACCGAGAGTTTTGATAAACATATCATCCTCTAAAACTCAGGAACCAATCAACCACCTTAATTGGAACGGTTTTTTGGCATGTTTCAGGAACACCCCTGTCCCATCCCATCAGGGTTGGCATCCTCGAGAAACACATCCTTCGGAGTCATCCATTTTTCCAAAACATATCCCAGGACAGGATAGGAAGCTATGGAATGTTCTACACCCCTGAAATTTAACATAAAACCTGAAAAGAAGTCCCTGGAAGTTTGGAGATTCCGAACTTGGAAACCATCATGACTTCAGGTTCCATGTGAAATTTCACGGGAGTACTGGACAGCTTACTACCTTATTGTAGTTCTTGGGTGGTTAAAACATCACACATATTCTGTCATGGCAAAGTGGGGTCGGTGAATTCTGGTACCTTGCAAACATAAAAATCTTCCCCCACGACCTGAGTAGCATCCGCACCACTCACATCGCAAATCCTGATGTGAAAGCTTGAGGAATGAAGGACAAGCCAAGGGCTTTTTCCTGAAGAATGGGGTGGTTTTTTTCTACGGGTCTGTCTATAATGGTCAACTAAGGGTCCATGGTTATACCTATAACCTCCTATCGACTCATTCTATGGCAAATTCCAGCTTGGAAAGAGCTGATTATTGATGAAACGCTTGCAACCCCAAGACGTCCTTGCTACCGTGAAGTGCGATAGAACCATACACCTGGCCACCAAGTGTTGGTTCAAAAAAAAAAAAACACCACCCCGCAAGTCACTAAATGCAGCGAACTCGACCTTTCAACGACCCCACAAACTTTGAAACAAAAACCTGTCCATGTCTTCCAACCGCTGAGTTCATTGCTTCCCTTTAGTCAGTCCCACTGTCCCCACTAATGCGACGTCGTGTCACTTCTCTCCCTTGGCGGTTGCATCAGCCACCTCTCCCAACCTCGACGGATCCATGAATTCGTCGATTTGAAATGAAGGTCAAACAGCTGGTCAGTGCTATGAACCAACAGAGGATGTTAGATGTTGATATCTTTCCCATAGGATCCATGTATGGTGTATTTAACTACATTTAGCTGATTTTTATGGTACATGTAGGTAAATATACCATACATGGATGCTATGGGTTTGAATATCTTTGAAACGGCAAATGTATATCAAAAACAATAGGTTTTTGATTTACAGGAAAAGCCAAAGATGTGACATACGGTTTATGGACACTGAAAAACTGCTCGCAAAGTTGATAAGAGAACTATCTTACTAGTTACAATGCTTTTACCATCCCAGTTGGTGCAAACATTTGTCTCTGAACTGTATTATGAATGTATTATGTCAATATCCATAAACTGTTCTACTAGTACTTGCAATACATGTCGTTGGCATCAATCGAACCGTTTGTATCAATCGAAACCAACCTCAGCATCTCCCAATGTTTCTTCTCCTCTGATTTTTCGGGCCGGCACCTCTTTGGTTGAATTGTGTCCACATAGACCTGCCAGTGAATTAAAGGCTATCCACCATTCATGATGGTGATTTATCCAGCTTAAAACTTCACTTTCGTCGCTGGGTGGGGTCAGATCACCACTAAGACTAGTGAAACATGAGTTCCCCAATATGGCATCAGAAAAAAATAACCCTGCAGTTTTATTGGGCTAGTTGCATTCAGTTGCAATACCTCGTCTTGTTGATTGATGGATCAGCAACTGACACAAGATGAAATCATTGATGGTGTGTCTGCAGCATCTTCAAAAACTTCAAATGAACACAATCAACGTCTCGTGCAACAGTCCAACTATTTCAGGATGCTTCATGAAACTATATTTACAGCATATAGAGGGTATCCAAAATAGTGGTATTCCAGGGTACCAGTGGGTGTTTACCCCCAGTTATTTACAGTTTATCATTACTTTGGGTGGTATGCTCATTTGGGGTAGCACTATTTGCATACCCCCCACTTCTCTCAAAAGGGCTTCCTTGCAGGCTAACCTCCCGCACACATCACCACACTGATCCATCTAACTACAAGTGCAACTAAGGAAATAGTCAGCCAAACTTGATTTCAAATAAAAAATCTCACCTGCAGGTAATCTCCCAAACCAAATATGAGCTGAAGGGAATCCCTTTTTTGTTTCCGCCAATTTGGTACGGGAAAATCTGGGATGTGTTCCAAAATGGGTGTTGGAACAATCTTAAGTCTTAACCAATCAGCTATCAACAACGATATATCATATATGTTTTTTTCCGTGATACGCTGTCTGAAGTGTGTATGCAATACTATACATGCATGTATATAGATATTATGCAGACACATTGACCTGATGTCCTTATACAAAAACATATCTACTGGCACCATTGGTGATCAAAACAAAACTGCCTACCTTATATTGCTAATAACAATCTCCGGTCCCCAAGCGACAAACATCCGCGACACCGTCTTCAACTGCGACTTGGGTCGTCGAGAACTCGTGGCAGCACTTGCCTGTGGCATCATAAAGTCATCAGTGCATGGTTCTTTTTTGCATCGTAAAGAAAAACATCCATAGATTTCCAAAACCATCCAAAACCATCAGGTTTTGCTAGTTTTTCACGTGAGTTTAAGGAACCATCTTTTGCATTCATAATCATCAGATTCAAGGGATGAAAAAGTGCCAAGTCATTCCCCTGGCCGCCCATTGAAACCTCCACTTCCGCTCGTGCAGTTGGAGGTGTTTCCTGACCACCACGTGGCATTGGTATTTGATGAATCAACAACTTGCAATAAGCCATACTGTTGATGGAAGAAATCCAGCGATCACCACCTGGGATCTATAAAACCCTGTAAAGAATGGGATAAACTACCAACCTCAACTGGTGAGTTTACCGGATTTCTGGTTGCCATCAACTCAGTAGTCATGCACCATCAAAATTTCACTAACATCCGCATAGATCAACCCTGGAGCAGCTTCAGCTTGCAGTTCCTACAGATCTTTTTTCTCTTGGATACGTCAACAGGTATCTTGGTGTTACAGACTTCCAATATATCATCCAATGAAAAACCAAGGATGGCCTCATCCTCATCCAATTCGGTATCGCCACCTGAGCGTTTTTTCCAGTTTTGTTCGCCCATGACTTGGCCGTGTTTTGTTTGATGGAAAAAGTTGTTCCCTGCTGTTGGATGGTTCAGAAATCCAACAAACCCCTTCATCACTTAAAACTGCTGGGTGTTTTTGTTCACTATTGTTTTTGCTACATTCCAGGTGGTGCACGATTTCTTGCTGTATGGATTACCTAAAGACAGCTTTTTTCACAAAAAGAAAGGTTCCACCTGGTGTTGTTTTTGGACTTTGATGGATGTTGATCTTGAACTATTCACCGGGCGCACCGGGCTCTTGATGTATCTTTGGATAGTCTGATACAATATACATCAACATACGATAGCATGGTACCCAGATCCGCTCAGTCCAAACATGCCTTTTAAATGCCTGGTAAAATCCTTGGTTTGAACATATCTCTTATATATATTTTCCCAACACTGGAAGTGGTAAACACATGAAGCCGTCAATTTTTCGTAAGCTCCAAAATTTGCCAATTTGTTTCTCCTCCAGCAATTCAATGACTCAGTGGAAAACGGGTTTTAGTCACTTAATTCCACACCCAGTGAACTACAAAATGTTAGAGCCCAATGATGTATATGAACAACATATATAAATACCTCGGAAAAAAATGGAAAAAACCCAACATGGAATCTCTAAAAAATAACTGAAACCCGGTTGAAATCTATGACAATCCTTGGGGTTTTTCCACATCAATCCGATCCTGATGCCGACCATCGGACCATCCACCGAGTGGCCCTGACTGCCTCGACTTTCTCGTGGCACCTGTCACAGCACTGGGGATTTGGTGGATTTAGAGTCATCCCTACAGTTTTTTTCTGCATTTAACAAAATCAGCTTACCCAGTAGGTTTCAAAATGGAAACAAACAAATACCTGGAAAACAAGTTGCTGTTAATTTCCATCAACTTTACCCTTAAAACCAGCCACAGTTGCCAAAAAGAATGGTACACTAGGTTTTCCAGGTACTTAAAATTTGGTGTGTGCTTTTTTTTCCTTTCCAGGGAATGATGGTAAGGTTCCGTGTCAGATCTGCCAAAGTGATGTCAATTCGGGTCACTCGGAGTCAATGTCAAAAGATGTGCTTATTTCACCAAGATCTGAATACCTGCTACTAGTACGAAGTGACGAAAATGGTGGTTTTGGCCAAATCAAGAAAATCGGAAAACAATGGTTTTTTAGTACTGAATCAGAAATTAGAAACCTCAAAAACGAGCGTTTTTGTCGTTTGTCGTTTTCTTATTTTCTGTGTTAGTGCGAAAAGTGCTTCAAAAAACGCTGTCTTTTTCCATGTTCATGAAAGCGAGGAAAAAGGGGAACACGTTTGCAGCACGAACAAGGCTACCGCATCTTAGTGGCAAAGATTGTCACAAAGAAAGTGTCTGTTTTACGTGCAGATTGGCAATATTGACTCCAGAGGGACACAACTGAGACAAACATGAGCCTCTCTCCCTCTGATCTTTGAGAATTCTGACTTGGCGCCATTGCATCATGTCATTTTTTTTCCCTGCCCCTTAAATTTAGTCAGTTCCAAAAAAGCACTACAGTAACGCCCAAAATACAGCAAAATGACAGTAAGAAAATAAACTCAATGTTCTCCAAATGTTCTCCACCACTCTTTTCATGCCAGCCTGTAATCTGCCTGTTGTGATCGAACCCCACCTAGAAATCGGACAACTTCACGGTGCCCTTTGTGAGCAACAATGATAAGAGGCGTTACTCCAAAATCATCTGTGATGCCTTGGTCTTTTGTTGGCACCGACCTGATCCAGAAATCGGACAACTTCGAGGTGCCCATTCTGAGCTGCTATGGAAAGAGGCGTTGCTCCATCATCTGTCGTGCCTTGGTCTTGGTTGGCACCTGCTTCTATCAGCAAAGACACGCATTTGAGACTTCCATTGAGGGATGCCACACACAAGGGTGTCATTGCATTTGCATCTTCAAAATTGGGGTTTCGTGGCTGGTTCAAGTGCTGCTCAAGAAGCTTATCATCATTTTCTTCACATGCCACGATGATGCCCTGATCCTGCTCCCTGTCAGGCAGCTGAAATTCCAGGATCACAAGCTGTACACAGGTTTGATTCTCGAACAAGGTTTGATTATCATCCAGTGGGCAGTTGTCTTGAAGGAGCCGTAGTCGGAAGCGTGGGACGCCAATCTTCTGTGCCAAGTGTTGTTTTAAGGCCTTCACTGAACCTTCTGCAAAGTCTGTTTCTTCAAAAACAACCAATGATTCACCAGTCACTGCGGAGAGCACTTCTAGCATGGGACAACACGATCACATATCATCTGTTGAAACATCTCGAACCAACAGTGGTTGCCTGGGAACCATGCATCTTCAGAACAGCAGCAGCAGCAGCAGCAGCAGCAGCAGCAACACAACCGACGACAACAACAACAAAAAAACATTAAACAAACAACAAACAACACAACCACACACCACACACAAACACAACACAACACACACAAACACAACACACAACACACAACAAACAACCAACGACAAACAACAAACAAGGCCTTAATAAGCCCATATTTTCAATGGTAGGGGTGCCTTACCGGGCTGGTGGTTGAAGGGCCTTGATCCTTGGATAAGTGGGGAATGCATCAACCTAGGGTCAAGGGGTCAGTGAGAAAGAAACATTGCACCCTCAAGAATGACGATGTTTCTTTTTTAGATCAAGTGAGCAAAGAAGAAAAACAACATGGCTTCGTTCATCCACCATAGTATATACATACATCACACCTTCCTTGGATTTGCTCAAGATGAAAAAGCTCCAAAAATGCATCCTACCAACCGATGACTAAAAATGGTGATCTTCATGCAAATTCATCCAGATCCCAAAAAATCCAATTTTTCTATAAAACACAACTCATGCACCCAGCTGAGGGTGATTTACCCTCCCATTTTGGTCGCTGGAGCCTTTCTTTAAGAAAAAACCAATGCGAATTCGCTTCAAATACCACCTTTTTTTCTTGATCCAAAACGATAACTAGTTGGTGGTTTCAACCCATCTGAAAAATATGCTCGTCAAACAATGTCAAATGGGAAATCTTCACCAAGTAGGGGCTAAAATCAAAAATATGAAACCACCACCTAGTTTCCACCTTGGGATTGTTGTGCTTGTTTGGGCCAGAAAAAATCCACGAAACTCCACTCCCCCAGCCCTTTCTTCTCGGTGCCTTCTCGGCAATTGGGACGTTGAGGATGGATTCCAAGATACTTCGCATGCGTTGAGATAGAAAGATGGGGCAATCCTGAGGGGAAAAAAAACGCCGTTTCGGTGCCGAGTCCGGACATTTCCACCCGAAAAAAACATGGCTGGTTACAACAACTCCAATTTTTGGGTGACCTTCTAAGAAAAAGGTCTGTTTAAGGGAGAACGATGACTTTTAAGGCTTCCAACCAACTCACTCACATAGAAAAAAAACATGAAAGATGGTGGTTTGGGGGATAATCCAATGAACACATCGCACACCTGGTAAGGAAAAATGACGATTGTTGTTCCACCCAGCCATGGTAGATTTCTATTTGGGGTTGCCTGGTTTCTATTTTGGGGTTGCCTGGTATGTATCGTATCTGAGCCTAAAGATTCCTCAACAGAATAGCAACAAACTCCCATCACATAGAATACCTTTGGAAAAAAAACAAGTGGAATGACCGGAAATGACATCAATCACACACACACACACACACCAAAACTACTCAAAAATGCTCAGCTGAAATATTTTGCAGATACCTTGTGAGCGCCCCAAGGTTTTTGGAAACCTACCACTTGTTCATTTGTTGAATCTGAAATCATTTAGATGTAGGCGGTCCATGTGTTGTTGCCACCCTATTTTCAGGAGACCTATCCATATCCTTTGAGCGGAATCGGAATTGGCAATACTTCAGAAACCAGAAGGGTTCATTGTTGGAGTCGGGTTTTCATTTCCTCCAATAAAAACGAGTCCCATTATGTGGTCCGGTCCCCTATAACGTACCCAGAGATCATGTTCTATCAAGCTTTTTGCTAAGTATCTTATGGACACATGCTATCCTTATCATTTCATGGCTTTCTGACTTTTCATTAGATGGTATGCATCTAAAAATTCAAGTAGATCCTTCTTCCAACCTCCCCCCCCTCCTTTATGTATGTACATCTAATTTTCATTAAAAAAAAGCATCCATCAGCTTCCAGGTGAGCCACGAAAAAAAAACTTCTTACTTTCCATTATACTGGTTGTTTAATGGGCATCCTTATGATAGTTTACTATTAATCCCTACAAAAGGATAGGATTTCATCCCCTACATACAGCAAATAACCAGGGGCTTTTTTTTTCCGAGGTGAGATTTTTCTTAACGTCTTCAACCCCAAACCAGACTCTAATTTGCAGTCTCTAGCTACCCCTTCCAGTTCCGCTTTCACGCGGGCCACGTTGCTTCCTCGGCACAAAAACGGTGACGGTAGCGGATGACAACTTTGTTGGGGAAGCTGGAGACCCGCGTTTTATCAAGGCAAGTCGATGGATAATTTGGGGACAGGTTTCCGAAATTGAAATGAAAACCTGGCCAACAAAAAGAAAGATGTACTGATGTCCTTGTTCAAACTACACAAAAGAATGGGCAAGCGACTGAGAACACATATTCGCTGGTTTACCTCTTTTTGGTCCATTTTTTTTTGTTCAAATGTGTTACTGTCATGTTGTGTGTGTGTCTATGAAAGTGGTATTGCGCCCTATCAGCATCTGCCTTTCAGCCACCGGCCCCATTTTTTCGTTCAAGAATGTTTGACCTCGAGGTCACGCGACCAGAAATGGCATACTGATGGAAAAATCCTGCTAACCACCTGGAATGTATAGGAACTCTGTAAAAAAGTTGGAAAAACTGTTCCTTTTTCCATTACGATGGAAGTGGAAATAAATTTTGCCTAATTCGAAGGAAACAAATCCTGGAAGGACCCATAATTCCATGATGGTTGGAGGGAGAGTACTAACCATAAAACTGGTACTTGAAGATAGCTTTCATCAACAGTATTGCAACGAGCGCAACCAAAAGCCCCTGCTTATACTTTTGGAAATGCATGTGTCTGAGGCAACTGTTCCCAACCAAAACCTCCCAATAACAAACTTCTATCAAAAGCATCGAAAAATACAAAAGGCATGGTTTGAAGTCGCAATTTGTTTCAGTAGTAAGTCAAATCTAAAGCATAAAAGTCAAATATATAAACCATAACTTTATTGATCGAACATCATCAAATTCCAACAAAAAGAAATTCAAATTTCAATCAGGCTTGATCCCCAACCACTTCACCCCACCGAGGTAAACCCTTGTAAACCCCGCCAAGCAACAATCCAACGCCACGCCAAGTTGATTCGTGGACCTTTCACCTCGAAGGGGTGAGAAAAGCTGCTGAAGGTACTGCTCTTTTGGTGGATGGGTACCCGGTAAACATCCATTCAGCAGCCCATTGATCCAGGAATGACTCAAAGCAAAGATGAGCAGTGAAAAGGGGGGCCCCTAGTTGTCTAGGGTATAGGCCGGGGATGAAATTCCTACCCAGTCTTTTTTGGGGATTATTTCATAAACCATGACATAAAGGATCCTGTCATTAAACAACCATTAAGGTTGGGGAACCGGGTATATACATCAAAAAAGGATATATAAACATCATCCCTTACATAAATTTTGATATATACATGTATATACAGTAAATAATCATATGATATATATATGCAGCTATGCATCATCCCCAGCATATGATAAGGTTTGAATGGATAAAACTAAACCTTTCAAAAACCAACCTCCTCAAACCTCCAATGTTGAAAACCCTCCAACAGCCTCCTTTCGTTTCGCCGTATTTTTTTTGGCACCTTCCTCTGAAGTGCTTTTATTCACATCTTCAGTTTCTTCACTGTCACTGTGGGGAGCTGCCTGACCAAATGACTCAGGGATTCACCGAGAGGTTGGACAGAATTCTTCAAACAAAAAAACATGAGATCCTGATTCGGTGAAGAAATATATTTTACAAGAGTTGTACTTAGTGCAGTCTTCAAATCCTGTTGATACCGGAGTGAGATGTTTTGGTTAACCAAAATGCTTAGTGGCCAGGAGTATCACTCCGATACATATCCTATTTACAACTAATTGAAATGACGTAATCCCATTGATTTTTGATCCTCACTTCCAATATCTTCAAGTCTTGAGCAGCTTTCAAAATGTCAAATGCATTCAACTTCACACTCTTGGATTTGCGACTCTTCGATGCTTGGAAAAAGTAATACAATCGTCTCCCAAAATGGTGGTGAAAAATGGTGATTTATCACGGAACAATCTGTGAAAAAATCACCAAAGAAACAAATCCAAGAAACTTGAAAAACCTGAATCACGGCCATTAAATGAAAAACATCCCGCTGCCCATGAGTAATGAGGGATTCCAATGGGACGGATCCATATATATGAAAACCGAGCCATGATAGTCGTGATATGTTGATTTTTAAATGCAATGTTAGTGATTGTACCATGAAGCTACAGAAGCAAGCTCTACAAGATTGGGCCCCCTAACTACTATAAGTGGATCTATCCCTAGTTATATACCATACATGAATACCGTAGAATAGGGAGCCGAGTAATGGTTTAGGAAATAATCCCAACATAATTGGGCAGTATAATCTCCATAACTAGGTAGTTTGTCATCCCTATTTAGCCCTCAACAACCAGCGACCTTTTTTTTCATTGCTGCAGTTCAACACCTCACTATTTCCCACCGAACTCGGTGTTGTTTATCTTAGCCGGATTTAAATTCATGTCCCTTCCATGTTTTGCTATGTATACACGGCCCGAAAGAAATTAACACGGGATTAGTTTCAGTTTCAAAGAAAATGTTCTTTTGGCTTGGGTTTTGACCCGTTCAGTTTGGACACTTTTTTTTGTCATATATAATCAGGGTTCACAAAAACACAGGCTCCCTGGAAGATGAGCATAGTCACCAACATTGGTCTTTTTTTTCACTTCCATGATTGGAGACAAAAGTAATGAAACTGTGAGCCCAAACTGGTTCCAAGCATTTGTATTTGTAGAGGATATAGGGATTTCCATACACCTCCTGCCAGCTCATTCAGAGGGCTCAAGATCCAGGATTCAGAACGGGTTACCGAGGTGCATGCTATACCCTCCCTGAAACTAACAGCTCGCACCTGAAACACTGGGGTTGGAAGAGTACTTTCCTTTGCGGAGTGTATTTACCATATACTTACCTGGAACCCCAACCAACCATTTATAAATGGTTGTTTCAATTGGAAAATTCCAAATCTTTATATAGAAAATGGTTGCTTCACCAAACATCCATTTATGAATGGTTGTTTGGGGTTCCAGGAATATACAAACAAAAAACGATGAAACCGACCAGAAATGGTTTTTGTGTAACGGGAATGGCTTGTGAAAAACGTAGCACCGACTTAGGTGTTTCGAGCTCGCGATCTATACTAGAGTGTCCATGGAAGCTAGTAACTAGTTAGTAAGTTGGTTTATAACCTTTACCTACGGGACCTATAACCTACTTACAAAGGGGTTAAATCATTTTACTAAGTACCACGGACATCCCAGTAGATTACGTTGGAGTTCCAAAGTCTCAGTCGGATAACTTTTGATATCCTAACTCATCAAAGGGTGAAATCCTGTCGATGCTTCATAAATCCAAGGTTCACCAGAAGGTGGGCCCCGAACCGATCGTTATAAATGGAGTGGCATGTAAAACCCCTATACAGGGCCGAATATAAATGGGTAACTGGGGTTACAATTTACCAGTAGTGCCCGGACAAGCCGGGGGCGGAAGTTTCCAAAAGGAAAAGAACTATATAGCAAAGAAAGAATTTGCCTATAGAATGTGCGGAAGGCGACCGACCAGCACGATGCCCAAATCATGTCTTTGCTGTGAACGAGCCTTTTGCCGTTCCATGGTGGTGATGTCTTGTCTGAGTAGGGGTCATGTCATGTGATGGTCACATCATTTGATGCGATGTGATGGCTTGTGTTGTGCCATGTCACGTGATGCAATGCGATGTCATGGTGATGAGCTGTACTACTCCAGTAATAGAAAGTACTATATACTGCTACTCCAGTACTACCCTGTACTACAAAGCAACTCCAGTACTACTCTGTACTACAAAGTACTACTCCAATACTACCCTGTACAACAAAGAACTACTCCAGTACTACTAAGTACTAATCCAATACTAACTTGTACTAGAAAGTACTACTCCAGTACTACAAAGTACTACTCAAGTACTACAAGTACTACTCCAGTACTACCTTGTACTTCTCCAGTAATAACTTGTACTACAAAGTAGTACTCCAGTACTACTCTGTACTCCAAAGTACTACTCCAGTACTACCCTGTACTACAAAGTACTACTC
>DF240672.1:48945-75880 GCA_000507305.1 Breviolum minutum Mf 1.05b.01 | reverse complement strand
TGCAAATGTGCTTCGCGCCACAGCGGCGTGCAATTTTTTGACATCAAACCTCCAAAAAGTGGTCCGTACCCGTCAGTTTTTCCACATTTTGACTTAGAAATGTGCTTCGCGCCACAGTGGCGTGCAATTTTTCGACATCAAACCTTCAAAAAGTGGTCCGAACCCGTCAGTTTTTTCACATTTTGACTTCAAAATGTGCTTCGCGCCACAGCCGCGTGCCATTTTTGAACATCAGAACTTCCAAAATAGGTCCGAGATTGTGGTGTTTTGTGCATTTTGACTTGCAAATGTGCTTCGCGCCACAGCGGCGTGCAATTTTTCAACATCGCAACTTCCAAAATGGCTCCGCGAATGTGGTGTTTTGCTCATTTTGACTTGCAAATGTGCTTCGCGCCACAGCGGCGTGCCATTTTTCACCTGTCTGCCAGAACAGCTACCTCCGCACCCGCCGTTTTGGCGAGGCTACTTTTCGAACATCAGGAACCACGAATCATTGAAAAAACACAGCGATTCGCGACGTCCCTAACATTTTTCGCACGTGTACCTTCTTTCTAGTGACTCTACACGCGTGTGTATCTCCTTTCTGCTGACTTGACATCTGTTGTCTGTTTGACACCTCTACTCTGCTTTTCAACTCTGCAAATTGTCGGAAGTTAGACTTCTAAACTTCCTTCGATCATGATTTCTTAGAGAAAAGAAACCACATCCTATGTAACCATTCTTTTTCGACATGTCATTTCATCATCATCTTCTCCTCTTCTTCGAGTTCTCCCTGAACTTCGGCCAAGGCTGTCAGCAACCGGAAGTAAAGGAGGCAACCTCGATGTGGACCCAACTGGTTGCAGTTGGGATGGAAATTTCCAGGGGAACCATCACATATCCCACCAAACGGGAAAATTCCGAAAATCATCGACTCAAAAAGTGCCTTTTTTGGGGCATATGTTATTAGTTCCCAGTACATTATTCATGACTGGTCATTTCAACCCACCACTAACGTAAACCCCTCCAGGAATAAGGCCGGCTATGATCAGGGCTTATTGACCCTTGCTAGTTGGTGGTTCAACCCATCTGAAAAATATCAGTCAAATTGGATCATTTCCCCAGGTAGGGGTGAAAATGAAAAATGTTTGAAACCACCACCTAGATTGGTTTCCCTTCAATAAGGACTTAGCTTCCCCGAAGTTGTTGTTACCTGACTCATAGCCCCAAGTACTATCTAATCAGAAAGTGCCTTGGATATCGGATACCATCAATGATCTTTTTTCGTCGATTTTGTATAGAGCACAGGATAATAATTTGGGAATGGGATCATCTTTTGGGAGCAACTGCAACGGGATACCTTTTTTAGCCAGCCAACTTTTAAAGCTTATCAATTACAGTAAGAACCAAAGCGTAGGTTATATGTTGGCTTGTTCCCCTTCACAGATATAGTGGCAAATGAAGGTTTGGTTCGGGCCCCTACTCAAAATGTAAACATCCTGGCGGTGACTATTCCCGGGAAGGGGGACAATCCAAGGTATGTAACAAAAAATGATCCAATGTACTCGAATGGAACCACACATACCATTGCATCAACCAGAAGAAAACCCTGAAGTCAATCAAGGAGATTCCCAATCCAAAACCAAAAACGATAGTATTCCAGTCAAAAATAGAAAGACAAACCATGACCTGACACTATAAAATTGGGTAGATAGGTGTGTCATGATCAAGTGGCCATGGCCTTTTCTCGGGTTTTTTTTTGCATTTTTTCTTTGAGAATCCGACCAATCCGGATTTTCATATTACAAACTGTGCGAAGTTTGATGAAAACCTAAACTTTGACCTCTAGCGGCTATGGATCCGATCTTCTTCAGCGGATCCAACGAAAAAAAAACAAAACCCCACGCGGAAATTGTAAAATATATATATATATATATATATTTTAAGGGCTCAAGGAAGACCTTTTTAGGATTGCCTCGATCCCCACGAGTTGCGCACTCGCTTCGCTCCATTCTGCAATAGAGGGCTTCCGTTTTGCTGGGTGTGGCGGTCTACGTGGTGAAGTACGACGAGGATTTCTTCACCTACGTGGCATCGTAAACTGCGGTTACAACGATCGAGGGCTCGTTCCACGATCCATCAACTGCGGTTCAAACCTTGGCTTTCGGAAAATCAGATTAGACGGTGTTCCTCTGCACTATCTCTTCTGGAAAGCCATCACACCAGGCCTATTTACCTTGCTGGTTCGCAGGCCTTTCGCACCTTGTCAAGCACTCTCATGGCATGGGGCGACCGACAGAAATGGTGGAACAACGAGAAGTCAGAACGCAGTACCAAGAATCAGCGCAAGACTTCGGAATCCAAGGACAGCAACAAAGGAGGAAAAGGAGGCTTGCCTTCCTACGATCGTGTTGGTGGTGGAGCATCATCCTCATCGGCTACTTCCACCACAGGGATTCCTTCGCAAGAGCAATTGTATCAAGCCCTTTTGGCATGTGCTGCCAAAGACCGTTCAGTGGCTACTTTGGTAGAAACTCTGGTTCCGCCAACCCTTGCCGAGGACCAGGAGATCAAAAATCAACAGCAGTCTTTGAACAAACTGCGAAAGTGCCGACAGAAGATAGCCAAAAAGGAAGCTTTGGTGAAGACCAAAAACGATCAGTGGGCTCTTTTTGTAGAAGAGATGAGGCAACACGTCTCTTCGGAAAAGGCTCGGCATCATGCAGAGATACAATCACTCGAGGAAGAGATCACGGAGCTCAAGAACGATCTAGCCCTTTTGAAATCAGGCCAGGAAAAGCAGGGAGAGGACGAGAAGATGGACCTCACCTTGGACGAACTACTGGCTGCGGAGCAGGACGAGAAGAAGAATCTCCAAGCACAGCTGGACCAAGCAAAGCTCGATGCGCAAGAAGCTCACAATGTGGCCTATGCTATGCAGGCTCAGATGCAGGCCTTCCTCGAGTATCAGCAGCTTGCAGCCGGAGGTGCACCGATCGTAGAGCATCCAGCAGCAGCAATGGCTCCTCCAAATACTCCTCAGAGACCCAAATTGCCCGTGAGGCGCGATGCAAGAGCACCCTTTGGAGTGGCAAAAGATTCCTTTGGAGTGGTTGCAAGGGAACGCACCCCCAGAGGATCACCATATGGGACGAAGCCAGCTGTGGTCAATTTGGAGAATGCTGGAATTGGCCTTCAAGAAGGCATGGATTGAGAGCAGATGATCCTGAAGTAGATGATGATGTGAGGAATGAATGGCAGTCTCCTACATCAATAGAGCGTACCTTGCCAATAGTGGAGGAGGTGGACGTGGGTGTTGTCGCCTCCCTACATTTTGTGGCATATAACTACGAGCCCCTTACTATTTCTTTTGATGCGAATGAGATCCCTTCGGAAGTATGGCATGCTCACGCTTCAAAGAAATCAACCGGGTGGAGCGGTCGTACAGATTTGAGAACCGCTTGTTTCACAATTACTGGTCCTTCATGGATTGGTCAATTCTACATGGCTACTTTTCTCTGGATTTCGATCTGGATGATTGGTTCAGGGCCAACTCGTAACAGTGCACACTCATGTCGAGTAAGCACTCTGAAAGTTGGTCGACGTTTTGGGCGTTGCTCTTACTACCTCCTCCTCTATGTCATGCTCATGGGGTGTGCAAGTGGCTCTGAGGACGAGGTTGTGCGAGCAAATTTGAGGCAGAGGACGCAGGCTGCTGCACATGCAGCACCGAATCCATGGCAGGCTCGATGGCAATGGGTCTATCAGTTTTATGGGCTCCCTCAACCGGCACTCGGGGGCTTCTATGATGCTGAGATCCATCGAGCTGAACGACCTACACCTTGGATTTCTTCGTCTTTTGCACTACGAGTATGGCAAAGCCAGGATGCTGTGACTACTCTACAGTCAATTGCCCAGGTATGGTTTGACGTAGCAGGGGTGCTACAGGGCGGACCGATGTGGCAATTTCATGAAGCTCACGGCTCCATTCGAAGGAGTTTGGTTATGAATGAAGGGGCCCGGCATTTCTTTTTGCTTACCTATGCCGAAGAGCGGGCGCACTTGGGAGAAGCGGCTATCTTTTTGGAAATCATCTGGAACGGAAGAGGGCCGCAGGATACGGCCACTACTATTCCATGGTTTCCCCAGCAGATTTCTTCTTTGGGTATTCTACAGCGGGCTGGTCTTTTGAATGCATGCACTTTGTCTCATCGCTGTGACATTGATGTGGATGGCTCATACCTTCATGGTCCGGCCACTGCACTACGACATGGCTCCTTCGTCCAGATTGAGCTATTCCCTCGCAGCCCGGTGGTTAGTGATGAAGAGCATGAACCACATCCTATCCAGGCCGTTCCTACGCCGTCTATGTCCTCACTCACATCAAGTTATTCCACATCCGACTTTGCGAGCACCTCCGAGTCATCCGAACATGCGGATGCGGATGAATATACAAGAGTGATACATCTTTTCAGGCCGGCTGCACCTGGAAGACCTACACACATTCATGCCCTTACACCTCCTGGAACAAGGTCTTGGCGAACATCGGTTTTCTCTGCTTGGCCTAGACTGCGATATGATCCATGGCAGGTCGCTACGGTACACCGGTCTATAGCAGCCGAATACCCTCAACAGGACGATGTTACATATTGGGTAGTCATTGCGCAACCTGACCTACCTTCTCCAACTCACATGGTGCCTTTGGTTGTGCTACATTGGCGTGAGTTTACATTCTTTCGAGCCATCGTCCTTCCTCGATTTGCAACTACGGGACATGTTCTTGCAGCCCTTGGTTTAGTCCCCTTTTGTGGAGTTGATCAAGAACATTGTCCAGTTTATCACAATGGTTCTCCTTGGTCACCGGCATTGCGTCAAGCTATTGATCACGGAGACTACATTCGGGTTGCCCCTCGGCTGATGCCTTTTCCTGGCCTTGAAGAACATTTGGCGCAGGTTTTCAATCAGGATGATGAGCTATACAGGTGGCAACACATCGATCTTGTCGGCACAGCCCGTCTACGTGGAGACTCTGCACAGGCGGCTTCTACAGTGCCAGGACCTTGTCCAATTCCCAGGGTCTTTGCGGCGACAGACCTCTATTGGATTTGCATGGGGTGGTGGATGTCCATCGGAACTTACTTTCTTCTCAGGCACCTTTGCAAGAAAGAGGGGCGTCTCCCTCCGTGCGCTCTCACCGCCGATATAAGCACAGCAGAACACAGCTCACAAAAGGACACCGATGGCATTCGATTCTCCTACCAGTGCTGCTTCTTTCACAGCACTTCCATGGTAGCACGGGTCTTTTCCTGAGACCACCTACACCGGACACAGGAGTAGATCTTTCCGACTCTACGTGGACCACGGAGCCCCTTGGACCTTTGCCCCAGCTGGCCATTTTCCTTATGTGTTTCCTGATGATCCATGGAAAGGTCTACCGCCTCCTGGTAACCCATTTGATGATCTTCCTGGGCTGAGACATCTACTCACACCACACGGACGACTACTTCTGTCCTTTCTGGAGTTTCGTTGTAGCATTCTTTTGGCTTCTCCTAGGGTCAGCCCTGCTCTTGGATTTGCAGGTACGGCCTCAGTTGAGACCTTAGGATGCTCTGACGGTCGGGTTGTGAGTCGATTGGTTCCTACACCTGCTCGCTCCTACAGGCTCCCGAAAGTTGTCCCTCAGGCTCATGAGACTGACGCAACAGCAACACATGAACAAGCTGGACTCTCAACGTCGCGGACAGCACATCCTGAAGCATCATGGATTGGGCAGGCGCGACCGCTACCTCTTGAGGACACAGATGTCAGTGGGATCTTCACTACGGCTGAGAGGCGTAGGTCCGTAGACTTCAATTGTGAGCTTTTGGGATCTCTTTCCAACAGCCGACAAGAAGTCAAAGTACTTCATCTGGACAAGGCACTTGTCAAACAGCAGATTTTCTTGGCTGATCATTTACCAGGCGACAGGGATCTAGGTGGCGACGGGCCTGGATCACCTTTTCCGGTAGCTGACGTCTCACCCTTTCATTTTGCACAGCCAGAAACTTCTGCTCAGCCGTCAATTGTCCATTTGCCAGATCAGGACCCTTCACAAATACAGGTTGGCATGTGTAGTTTCCCGTTTTGTAATAAAGATACTGAAGATCTTTTTGTTGAATGGGATGTGACCCCCTTCCCCGATCTTCCCCCCTCATTGGACTTCAACATTGCCGTCGACTATGTCCTACAGCTTCCCTTTGTCCATGCGGATGACGACACGCAGCTCTACATCTACACGGATGGCTCCTTCGATAAGCATACGGACATTGCTACATGGGCATTTGTGATTTTTGCTATACATGATCAACAGGTCTACGTTCGGGACTGGTTTGCAGATTTTATTTGCATTGAACCTATGGATCCTACGTGGCTTGGTGTTACGCAGACAGGTATTCGTGGTGCAGAGGCAACAGCAATCATCTTTGCTATCCTTTATGTCATGCAAAGCCACCGAGCAGAATCCGCTTGTATTTTTTCCGATGCCCTCTCCATTGTGCACTCCACTACTGGTCATTGGATCTTACAGCCGGATGACATTGTAGGTACGAACCTACGGGCAGTTTTCTTGGCGGCTACAGTTTTGCGCAAAGGCCTCACCACTGATTTGACTCACGTAAAGAGTCACTGTGGTATTTTGGGGAACGAGTTCGCAGATTTTCTTGCAGTTGGGGTCAGGGAGAAACGGATTGCTCCACGGCCAGTTCCTCGCACTTTCGAATTTTGGTTTCAAGGCATTGATCCACACATCCGACATGTATGGCTTGTTTTTGATCTTTTACATCGCGAAGGTGGCGTTCCTACACTCACTGGAGATGTTTGGACCTGGAATCCACCTCTCAAGACGGATGGTTGCGATTGGCTCCCTTGCCAACCTCTATATGACAAAACACCTGTCACAAAACAATGTGAGCTCCTGATCAAGTGTGTGCAATACAACGTTTGCACCCTTCGCAAGCCTGGAGCCACAGCATATATGCGGGAGCAGTTGGAACACTATCAAGTTCACCTTGCAGCCTTCCAGGAATCCCGCACGCCATCATCAGAGATTCAGGACTCGAATTACATTCGGTTGATAGCTCCGGCTACTGGTGGCCAAGGCGGTTGTGAACTCTGGTTTGCAAAACGTCTTCCTCTGGGTACTCATGGTGGAGAACGTATTTTCTTTTCGAGGTCGCAGCTCATTGTTTTACATGCAGAGGCAGAGATGCTTTTTGTGGTCATGAATATTGCTGGGATCGAATTTTTGGTCGTCTCGGCCCATGGTCCGCATAGAGCACACTCAACAGACACCATTTGTACTTGGTGGGCAAAATTTCGACATTTACTACAAAAATTCCAACTACAACGTCGCACTCTTCTGTTTTTGGATGGTCCCGCTGATCCTTGGGTCGGAGATATTGTGGAAGATGAATTTGACACTGCTGGACACGCACTGTTATCCATGTGTCGTGACTTTTCGCTTTGCATTCCTTCTACATTTGCATCCATACACTATGGCTCCACAGGCACTTGGCAAGGGCCAGGTGATGCTGAAAATCACACGCGGATTGACTATATCTGCTCAAGTTGGGACTCCAACATGAAGTGGCTGGATACATGGATGGATGCCAACCTCGACCCTGGCCATTCAAAGATGGATCACATTCCTTTGTATGGGAGATTTACTTTCCAACATGGTGCTACAGCGTCTTCTTCCAAGGCGCCAAGGTTTGATCGAGAACGCATCGCGGTTGCAACCCCAGAGGATTGGCAGTCCTTCTTTAGTGATTGGCCAACGATCCCATGGACTACACCGCCGACTGAACACGCTCTCATCACAGAAAAGCACATACATCGCAAGTTGCAAGAAGTCTTCCCATACAAGCCACAACATCGCAAAGATTCCTTCTTTAGTGAACAAGCATGGGAGATCTACGCCAAACGCAATTCCTTGAAGAAGGATCTCAAACGATTTCGCGGATCTCTTGATGGTATTCAACTACGGCAGGCTTGGTATAGATTGTGTGGTAAGAGGTTGTCGCACGTTCCCATACTATCTTGTCTTCTACGTGGAGCAGGACGCTACAAGCACCTCAAGGAACTATCAGCACAACTTCACCGACACATTGCACAAGACCGTCTTAGGAAGATTGACAACATTACACAAGAAGTGCAATCATGTAGACCGAAGGATGTTGCAAAATTTTTGAGACCCTTGCGAATTGGGAAAAGACATCGATCCATTGGACAGAAACAGCTTCCTATGATCAATCTTGAAGACGGCCGCATCGCTGCAACCCGTGAAGAGTCCCAAGCCAGATGGAGGAGACATTTCTCAGAGATGGAAGCAGGGGAACTGAGTACACTTCAGGACCTCTACACACAACATCTTGACAGCTATGGGATATCGGAGGTCTCTTTCAGCGACATTCCTACCATCTACGAACTGGAATTTCAGATGAGACGGGCGAAGCCGAGGAAAGCGATGGGGTATGATTACATTCCTGGTGAGCTACTTCGAGAAGCACCAGGTCAGATGTCGTACTTCCTTTATCCCTTGGTTCAAAAAGTCGCTCTGTGGCAGCTGGAGCCTTTCCAGTTCAAGGGGGGGCGTTTAGCCACCCTTTTTAAGAAAGGCACTTCCACTGAGGCTGAAAACTACCGTGCCATCCTAGTATCTTCCAGCCTTGGAAAATGTTTCCATAATCTTTGGAGGAAAAGATCACTTCCCTGGATGAGGGCAATGGCGGACCCCATGCAACTTTCGGCTACCAGTGGTGCGCTGGTTGCACAAGCTGCTCATGTCATTCGTCTTCATCTTGGACATGGAAAGAACAATGGTGTTTCATGCTTTGCCGTGTTCTTAGACATCCAAAGTGCCTACTACCGTCTACTTCGTCAACACTCAATGGACCTTGATCTATCAGACCTTGGGATCATGACATTGATACATCGACTCGGACTCCACGACCTCGACTTTGATGCCGTAGCCAAGGCCTTGCAAGAGCCTTCTACTCTGTCGCAGATTGATTGTCCGGGCCATCTTCATTGCATGATATCACTGTTTCATTCGCAGACTTGGTTCATCCTAGCTGATGACGACCGCTTGGTGACCACACATCGTGGCACCAGGCCGGGAGATGGCTTCGCAGACGTGGTATGGAACCTGACATACTCGAAGTTCCTCCACAGGGTATCGGTTCGACTGGCAGCGACAGGTGCTTACCAGCCCCTACCTTGGAACGGTTGTTCAGGCTTGCTATGCTCAAAAGGCGATCAAATGGTTCAACACTTCACCACCACCTGGGCGGATGATACAGCAGTTATGGGTTGGTCGTCAAATGCCACCACGGTTGTTCCCACGGTGCAAGTCACCACAGAGGTGCTCTATGAGGAACTACTGAAGTTAGGCATGAGACCTAACACCCAACCTGGGAAAACTGAAGCCATTGTGGACATCCGGGGTAAAGACAGTGTTCCTTGTCGCCAACATTTGCACCATGGGCTCAAAGGACGCATACCACTACGGTTTTCGGAAACAGGGCTTGAGGACATACGGACGGTCCCTTTTTACAATCACCTCGGTGGAATGGTGGTACACGGTAGTCGACATCTTACCGAAATCAAACGCAGGATTGCTATGACGCTTACATCCATCACCACTCATAAGACCAAAATTTTTGCCAACCCACAGGTTGATCTGGCTCGTCGGGTTTCTATCTTTCGGGCTACAGCATTTTTGACCTTGACTTACAACATTGGTACTTGGTTACAACTCACGCAGGCGGAACATCACGCGTGGGGCAGTGGTGTAATGAAGGTGTATCGCAAGCTCTTATCCAAACTATTTTCCAGCGAACAACAGTTTCAATTTGATGACGGCCGCATTCTTGCCATGACGGGACTTCCTCACCCCGATGACCTACTTCATTACGAACGTCTTCGACATTTTGGACTGGTACTTAGACGTCCCAATGATGTTTTCTGGGCATTGGTGGCCAATGAAGGAACATGGCTTGTACTTGTCCGTGATAGCTTTGCATGGCTCTATGGGCAGATCCAAGGCCTCACTAGTCTTCCTGATCCTAGTCTCTATCCCGAGACATGGCATTCGCTTATTTGGGATTTGCCGCAACGTTGGAAGGGAACTCTCAAAAGAGCACTTGCACATGCTACAGGACAACGTGAGATTCAGGCCTATGTCAAAATCTTTCACAAAGACTTCTTTCAAACCTTGGAAGGTGCAGGACTGGTTTGTCAAGAAGCTCATCCCACACAGGCTTTGGACCCACACACCTGTTTATTATGCAATAAGACATTTGCTACTTTTACAGCGTGGGCGGTTCATTCCTTTGATGTTCATCAACGAGTGAACAAATTCAGACAACTCGATACTGGGTCGCTGTGCCGAGCATGTGGCAAAGACTTTGTCACAAATAGCAGACTGGTGTTACACTTCCGCAGCAGCCGAAAGTGTGCCTCTACTGTTGCGGCTCAAAGGTCGTGGACAGCACCCCAGCCTTTTATGGGTAGTTCAAGTGTCCGGTCTACCTTGTTGGAAGATTCCATGAAGCCCTGGATTCAGACGACTTCAGCTACACTTCCACAACGACATGGTACACCTATGACCTCGGCCCAACTTGCACTCATGACATTGATGGCAGGTATTGATTGGGACAATCTACAAGATGTCCAGGGTGCGTTTGACAGCATCAAGGATTTCGCCCACGCACACCCGGTGCATCTTTGTGAGATTCGTGAAGTTGTTGATGCTTTCACTCACTTTCACCATGACATTACAGCTCGAGAACATCTGGATACATTACTACAACAGGCACGCACGTGGTTTGTTACGGATGACAGCGACAGATTAGTCAGGATGAGAGATCCACATCACAGCATCAACAATACATTGACTTCCCTGACCTTTGCACCTTTGAGTCACGGAATCCTACACCGAGGAAATCACCCAGACTGTTGTATGTACTTCACCTTTTCAGTGGCGTCAAACGTTCGGGTGATTTTCACAGCTATATCGATGCCTTATCGGACAAATTCTCTGGGATTTTTTGTCCCATCTCAGTTGATATTGCTTTGCATGCCACGCATGGAGACCTCCTACGTTTCAAGACGCAAATGTTTTGGTTACAATGCGCGGCAGAAGGCAAAATATTTTTTGTCCTATGTGGACCACCTTGTGAGAGTTGGTCTGCATCTCGCATGAGGCATCTTGAAGATGGGATGGGACCACGGCCCATACGTGAGTCTTCGCCTACTTCGCTTTTGTGGGGCAAGGCACAATTGACGCTCAGGGAAATCAAGCAGATTTCTTTCGCAAATCGTCTTTTACAGTTTGCCCTACTTATGATGAGTCGGCAGCTCATCTCCGGGAATTTTGGTATTTTGGAACATCCTGGGCTCGCTACGCCACGACATGGACTTCAACCGCCAAGTATTTGGCTATTGCCATGTATGCAGGTGATTCTTCAACACAGTGGTGCGCGCTTGTTGGACATCTATCAGGGATTCTATAATGCCATCAGTCCAAAACCAACTACGTTTCTTTGCGTCGCAGATCCATTTCATGCGGACCTTATTGAAGAGGCCTTGACACTCTCTCGAACCCGCATGAGCTTGCCACCAGCGCTTCGCATGGAACGACGGAAAGACGGTACATACTCAACGAATCCACTGAAACGATATCCTCCTGCGCTATGCGCAGGCCTGGCCAAGGTGGTTGGGGTCTGTTTTTCCGAAGATCGAGCATTATCGCTCAACACCACTTCCGATGATGGCATCACTACAATTGCTTCTGCGCTTCAGATTGGGTATGACGAGGTCAAGGATTCCACCCTTTCAGATGATGCAGCGGACTTTGCTACAGATGCTCATGATGGATGTGCCGACCCCTCTACGCACCCCCCTGGAGGTCACACCCTTCACACTTTGGATAGACAATTTTCTTCCATAGGTCATGTGGGTTCTTTCAAATTTTGCGGTTCGTAAGAGGGGTCCTGATCTGCATTTAATCACCTTATAATTAAATCGCAATAGGCTGCGCCGAAAACTCCGGCTCTGAGTGCCTCGTGGAAAAAAAAATATATATATATATATACATATATAGGAAGGCAATTTCGTGGGGAAATTTCAAAGGCTTCGTTCAATCTTCTCGTGAAAAGATCTCTGAATCCTGCCCATTCTTCTTGCTGGTGGTTTTTTTCGTTCGTCAATTTGGGCCCCCCCCCCCCATGACTTTCAGGAAGAACTTTGTTCAGCCAGGATGTGTGAATCTTTCCATGCCCATTGAACAAAAGGGTCAATCAATCCTGAGTTTTTCCAAACCTGCCATTGATTTTTTCCGTTCCCTGGGTGTCACACTCACACCAAAGGCCACTGTCAGTCTCACCACATGCACACGGACGATGCTCGCTAGCTCACCATGCAGGCGTAACATCTTGATTTCCTTGCAGACGGCAAAAGCAAAAGGGATGCAACAGAATATGGAATACTTGATAAGTTGGAATGTCCCCCTTCCCAGCAGTGGTGACAAATGAAGATTTCGTTTGGGATCCCGTACTAAAAATGTAAAAATCCTGGTGGTGACCATTACTGGGAAGGGGGGCAACCCAAGGAATACATATCAATAATTTTGAGTCATTCCACATCCTCTACGCTTTCTGACAGTACGCCAGTGAAGTCTAGAATCACACCGTAAGGTAAATGTCCTTGTCTTGAAGGGACTCATTTCTACTGAACCATGACTGTTGGAAGGGCATGTATGCCTGAAAATTATGGGTACTGTTGATGGACAAAATCCTGCTAACCACCCGGGTACATATATAAAACCCTTCGAAAATTATGGGATAAACTTCCAACCTTAACTGGTGCGGAATTTCTGAACCATCCACAAATTGAATCCTTCCTTTTTCATTCTGTTTCAACAAACCCACTTGGGCTCTTTGTGCACTGCTCAACTGCTTTGGACAAGTTAAGGCTTTTTTGGAACAACTGGGATAGACCCCAAATAGCATGGAGAGGTATCATTGATTTTCCTCAACTTGTTTCAAAGCGATTCAAAATATACATATTCTTACATAGATATTTCTGGGCAACAAACAAACATAGATACAGAAATTAAAATCTGAAATAAGTGTTAACTGTTAATTTGAGAGGGTAGATGATACATGCGCTGTGGGTTGTATGCAAATATGTTGATTTAACACTCCTTTACGAATCTAGGTCCTCGATGGAAATAGAACAGGGAATCCTTTTTACGCCGTGAACTTCATTGTTTTGCATCGATAACACTACGTGCTTTATGAAGCAAAGCAGCAGCAAACGCGAAATAAAACCTTTGCATCATTATGTTGAAGAAACCTGTTGCCCCCCAAAATGAATCCAAAAGAGCGAATTCACTCACCCATACACACCACCAACTGACGACACCTCTGATGACACCCTGCCCGACAGCCCGCCCCCCAAACGCATCCAAAAAATCTGCGAGCCCTCACCCCTATATTTGAAGCAAGAACCCCTGTAGCTAAAGCTATTTGGGGAAAAAACGACAAAGGACCCCGCTCTCCTCAGAGAAATCTGAGTAAACGTTCCAAGTTTGGAGGTTTTGTCACACCAAACGACTCAACGACTTTTCGTCGGTCAGTGTAGGTCGTGGTCCATCGTTTGCCCAACCACCTTTGGTGGGTGTTGAAATCATACTGTTGGACCAAAATCCACTTTAACTTGTCGAATCGTGATAATGTATATATAAGATATCATAGACAATAGTTTGACTTAACCATCCCACAGTGGGAAAATGCATTATCTTTTTCTTCGGAATTGTTCCAACCATTACCATAACGGCAGATCTGCACGCTCCCTCACTCACTACGCAGTCGTTTCCTGCCCTCTGTCGAATGAATGGTGATGATTTTCAATAAACTGCTCTCTGATTCTTCTCTGAAAGTATGTCTCAATGACTCTGGTAATGTGATGCTCATCAAAGATGTGCACCCCGCAAAGGCACAGGCCCCAATGTGTGTCACAGACTCACCCATGGTGACACTCCTCAAAGATGTGCACCCTGTAAAGGCACGCTCCCAAATGTGGGACACAGACTCACCTATGCTGATGCTCGTCAAAGATGTGCACCCCGAAAAGGCACCAATACCAATGTCCGTCACAGACTCCCCCATGGTGATGCTTGTCAAAGACGTGCACCCCTCAAAGGCCCCGTGGTCAATGTGTGTCACAGACTCGCCTATGGTGATGCTGGTCAAAGATGTGCAAGCCGCGAAGGCACGGCCCCAAATGTGCGTCACAGACTGACCCATGCTGATGCTCGTCAAAGATGTGCACCCCGAAAAGGCATCAATACCAATGTCCGTCACAGACTCCCCCACGGTAAGGCTGGTCAAAGATGTGCACTCTGAAAAGGTTTCGTTCCCAATTTGTGTCACAGACTCACCCATGCTGATGTTTGTCAAAGATGTGCACCTCGCAAAGGCACTGGCCCCAATGTGCGTCACAGACTCGCCCATAGTGATGCTGATCAAAGATGTACACCCCAAAAAGGCATAGGGCCCAATGTGCGTCACAGACTCGCCGATCGTGATGCTCGTCAAAGATGTGCACCGCATAAAGGCCCCTTCCCCAATATGCGTCACCGAGCCTTCGATGCTGACCAAAACTAGTTGATAGCAGTTTTGGAAAGCAGAACTGGAAATTTCTGTCAGGTTGCAGGGGATCTTTACCCCAAAAAATCTCTGGGTATGAATGTGATCGATGTCATCTTTCGTTGCAGCTTCCACTTCGTTCCTTGCGTATGCGACAGTCACTAGCGATTCTGTGCAAAACAACCTTGCTGCGTCAAGTGTCTCAGCATCATCTATGATTGAGCTGTCTCGCAGCAGCTCCACTTTCAGAATTTTGCGCTCAATGGGATCTTGACATGGATGCTTCTCAAGGAGCATCGCCTTTAACTCCCGAACAGTAGCCGTGATCGGAATGTCAAGGGTGATGACACCACCTTGTACGGTGTTCAACTTTACTTCACAAGACATGGCTGCAAAAGGAAGATGGACCCTGGACTGTTTTAGGCCCAGATTTGCGATTTTTTTCACCTAGTGCTGTGGACTCCTACACGATGAAAGGAATCAACACTTGGGGGAGGGATGTATATTCCAAACTACTCAAACAGCAATTGGCTGATGATTCATTAAAAAAAGAATCAGAATCAGAGACAAAAACTGCTAAAATCCATCCAAAATCCAGCTTTTTGTTTCAGTTGTTGTTTCACTGTTTTGGTTGGTGATTTTGGTCATTCGTTTCATGGAAATTTCCTGCAAAAAGCCACGAGCAAACTCGGAACAAACTGCTGCTTTGAT
This sequence comes from Breviolum minutum Mf 1.05b.01, assembly GCA_000507305.1. Taxonomy (NCBI): domain Eukaryota; class Dinophyceae; order Suessiales; family Symbiodiniaceae; genus Breviolum; species Breviolum minutum. Next base: position 60,500 of record DF240672.1, on the reverse strand, counting down.
CCAAGGCAAGGACATGATGGGAGAGAATTTGTTGCACCAGAAACACGGGTTTAAACAGATGTTTGTTACCACATGATTCGATTTGTTTATACGTGCTATTGTTATTAGATATTACTTCATGATTACTAATATGATTGCTAATTCCAATTATATATGTATATACCTATTTCCTCCGCAAGCCCTGGACAATGCTGTCATCTGTTTCCAACCAAGGTACATCTTCAGTGAACTGCACGTTGGGATACAGTAGGAGATCATGAAGATGATCTTCCCGAGCCCCTGGTGTGGGTTTCTGTACAGCTTTGTTCATGCGAACAAAGCAAAACCCAAAAAATGATGGGCCGGAAGGAAAAGGTAACTGACTCCCTTTAAAAATAGCATCTTTTTGGGTATCTATGTGAGATTTCTGGTGTGTAATGATGGTTTTGCTCATGTTTTTTTCTTCAACCCATCTTTTCGACAATAGTCTCAATTCAAATGGTGGTGGTTGAACCACCCAATTCTGCTGGTCAAATGAGAATGCTTTTTTCCGGTGAAATCTACCCTCCGGTAATCTTACATAGCTGGCTGGAAAAAAGTCCCCCTTTCCCTAAAGGAAACGAATCTACAAATTGGTATCTTAGACAACCAGCACATTAAAAGAAGACTTCAAAACTGAGGCCCTCAAATACCATCTCGATGATTCAGTTGTTTTTCAAACCATTGAGCTAACAAAACGCAGGGGAATCCCACACACTATTGAACAAATGCCCGTGATTCCCATGTCAACTGCCAGATTTTGAGCGATTCTCAAGGTGCAAAAAGGTCTAAACTTAACTCCTTGTTACTGGCGATGCCTATCCCACCCCTGAATCCTTACAATCGGTTTTTTTACACCCACGAAATTTAATAGCTCGCCCCTGAAAAATGGTTGTTGGAAGACTACGTTCCTATTGGAAAGGTAACTTTTCAGGGGCTCTGTTAAACTTCAGGAGGGGTTTACCCCAAGAAATCGGGTTGATGAGTTTATCCCCTACCACAAGGAAACAGTGGGAGTTGATCCACCAGATCGCACATATCACCAGAATGTCAATATGAACAGAGATGAATCAAGGCTCAAAGACGGGTGACCACATACCAACCGCAGTCATCCACATGATCTTCTGATACTATCTTTTCCTTGAAATTAACAGCAAGTTTGCACCTGAAAATGGGCCTAAACGCCCCAACAGGAAACAAAAAAATACAAAAAACTATTTCTACCATCCATTTTCAGGTTCGAACTGCGAATTTCAGGGCCTTGGTTTATGTTTTCCACTTGCAAATGTATCTCGCTCAAAAAAAAACGTTATGAATCCATTGACATGGCCCTTCTCAAAGCTGAAAAGCCACCCCAGCGAATCATGTCCCTTGAAAAATCCAAAGAACCAGGACCCTTGAAACAAATCCAGATCCTTTAGCCCTGAAAATGGATGGTTGGAAGACAATTTGTTTTTCCTTTTTGGGATGGTATGTCCTGTCTGCTAAAGCTGTCATTAGTTTCAGGGAGGGTCCACATCAAAAAACCAGCCCGCCAAACAAAAACAACCCACCACCCGCGCAACTCCACTCCATCCCGTCGCCTGCCATGAAGTGACATACTGAATGGGCTAAGTAATCCATCTCGCCAAACATGGCATCCGCCCTCTCCTCCGCCTCGTTGTTCCTTGCCATCGATTGGTTCATACCTTCAGCTTTCACCGAAAAAAACCAGCCGTTTTTCAAGTGAAAGGCCGACCCGAATGACACCGGAAGAAACCCACATGGTGAAAAAGGCCCGAAGGGAAAGAAAACAGTCATTCATGAGAGTCGAATGGTAAGCATTAGCACATTTCACTTTTAAAGAAAATGTCAAGTTACAAAAGACATTATTTTTAGAAAGCCCTGCAAAAACGACACTCCAAGGATGAGGCCATGTAAAACAACCCATCTGACATCAACAAATGGACAAATTAAAAAACCATTTTTGTTAAAAAAAAAACAGATTCCTGGGACTCCCTCACGGAACACCAGCAGGAACACTGTTAAGCCTCGGTGGAAACAACCCAACCCTTCCCGGCTTTCAACTTTTCAACCCAAACCCCCAAGGTCGAAGGTTGAAGGTTGAAACGGTCGAAGACGGTCGACCCTGGAGGGTGGTGATTCCCCTAATCTTCCCGAATGTTTTGTGAGGTTCCCCAATCTTCCCTAGGAATCGTTAGGCTTCCCAAGTTACCCCGTCCCCTTGAACTCCCCCCCCTTAAGAACCCTACAAATTATATACTGTAGGTGATTTTCCAGCCAGGTCATGTTATATAGGGGATGAAATCCTACCCAGTTATGTGGGGATGATAACAAACCATTATAAGGATCCCGATTTAACAATCAGTATAATTGAAAGCAAGAGGGCTTGTTTTGTGGCTCAAATGTGACAATCCTTGCAAAATCGGAGGTGGAATCCTCCTAAGGTTTAGCTTGTATAGAATGATCATAAAAATCCTGCAGAATCTCCAGTTTTTCTTGTTGGTGAGTCCAGTTTTACTACAACCCTCTGGTAAAGTGTACCCTAAACAACCAGGTTTTTTTCATTGCTCATTTTTTTGGCGAATAAAAAAAAAGGCACCTCTAAACTCCCATGCCGCAATGCCTTCTCATGGTGGAGTTTGGCACCTACTCATATCATCCACAAAAAAATAGCAAATCTGGCAGGTTTAGGTCCTGTACACCCCCGAAGTTTAATAGCTCGCCTCTGAAAAAATGGTGGGTTGGAAGGCTACTTTCCTATTGGGAAGGTAAGTTTTCAGGGGCTATGTTAACCTTTGGGGAGGTAGGTGTTGTGATCAAACTTAGAACCTCAGCAAAGTAGAATCATTGATTCCTAAACCGTGGCTTTGTTAGATGAATGTCCCTCGGATGAAAAGAATCACGAATAAAGGTTTTAAATAAAACATCATCAACATTGGTAATGCTCAAAAAAACCCTCCATTTTGGGAAACATATTCGACGCAAACCTTGCGAAAAAAACAAGGCGAGACCCTGGACAGAAATACTACACCGCAGAAGTTTCACCCTCCTCTCTTAAGGCTACTATCCCCTCGGAAAAGGAGAAACATTGACCCAAACCATCTGTTTTTGGGTTCCAGCTGTTAGTTTTCGGGCAATGTACCCCCAACATCTCAACGGGTTTCATCTTGACTTGGTCGATGCAGTTCGGGCGGACAAATTGAAACCGCTGTTGGACGTCATCGTCATCATCATCATCATCATCTCAGGAAAAAAAATGACACACAAAGTTCACCACAAACCTTCACCATACCACATGAGCGACCCCACCGCCAAGCATGGACAAACCTAATTGCACAGTGCCGGAAGAAACCCCCGCAAAATTTTGAAGGTTTCAAGGGTGCAGCTACAGGCTTTGCTAGATGAATGTCCAGTGTCCCCATGTAAACATCACAAAAAGAAACTTGGAAAACAAAGCCATCATCTCAATGAAGGGTGATTCCAGGGACTCCCAATAGTCGGACGCCCTTATGGTAAGCGGGGCCCATGCTATTACCATACCAGTCCCATATCTTTATGGATTCTTATGGGAGCTACAACCTCCCCTCCTCTAGGCTGAAGCTAAAAAGTGTGGCGTTCTTTCGGGGAGATCCAGCCTACCTTGGCGATTCGATGTGTTGTTGTTCGCAAACAAAGATCTCACGGATCCGTTTTACAACATGGCACAAGCAACTAAGTGGTGTTGCCCATCACTAATTTGCAACAAACTCGCAAGACTGACCTTCGATCTCGCTCCTCCATCTCTAGCCTCCTCCCATGCTATTTCTGCAGCTCCCGCCCGTCCACAGCTCGTCCACCGCCCGTCCACCGGATCGTGACATTCGATCTCGCTCCTCCCGTAATCTCCTAAACGAGAACCCAAGCATCGCCGATGCTTTTGGGAAAAAAGTCAAAAACAAATATATATATATATATAAATACAAATATATTCCACTCAATTCGAAGCGCGAGCTGCCTGATCCAACGTCATGCAAAGCTGTACAAGCAAAAGGGGAGGAGACCTCGACTAGGCCTAGCCTCCCCAATAATCAGGTCCCATCGTCGTCCCGCCAAACTCTTCAGTCATGTACGGGTCAAAGGGCCGCCAGGAGCAAGGTTCAATGCTTGGCCATACGAGCGGATCGCTCACATCTGTACGTGGACAGGCACGAACAAAGGTGGCTACAGACAGCACTTGAAGTTTTCCAAGCTCCATTGTCGGACTTGCCTCCCAGGGTCGTAAATGGACCTGAAAGGGTTGACAGTTGGCGTCGAAACCTGGGAAAGCTACCAAGTTGCAGCAAAAGAAACGTGGTGGGTTTCAAGCTGCACTGGCCAAGGTAACCCTCACTAAATGGCAAACCGGCCCTCACTCGGTGCCACCTTTCGGGTGCTCCACAGAGGCGCATCCACCACTTGCCATAAACCATGACGCGAAGACCATGGCGACATAGAAGAGGAGGTTTTCGATCGAAACCTGTCTGAGCTCTTTGCCAGAAAGGCCTGGCAGGCCCCAAGGGAAACTCCATGATCTGAGGGGCCTAGGTCCGATTCTGGTGCCCTCATCATTGAAGATCTCGATGAAGCCAAGGCTAGATACAGAGTGATGCACGGAGCGAACACAACGAGCAAGGCCCGTGGACAAGAGTCCACTAAGGTAAACGAAAACCTAGGGTAAAGACCCACGGAGCTGAAACCTTTTTCGGCAGTGCGTGTATCCAGACTCCTGCTGAAACTCAGGGACAAAGTCTGGCGCCTTAGCATTCAGGTTCGACTCCATAGTCTCTTCAGCCTGTTGCTTGCTGGATCCAGCATCGAAGAAGACAGCAGCTGTCGCCTTCTTGGAGATTTTGTTGTCGCCCTTGCGGGCCTCTTACGGACGCCACCCACTTCTCCTGCAGTGTCCGTTTGTACGACTCAACGAAATCGACTCAGTTGTTCAAATCAAGTCCCAATCTGTCCTCGCCAGAAATAACATGAGACCAAGTTGATACCACCAGGATGGTTGGGAATGTCTTTTCTTTGAATATTTTTGAAGAACCACACGGGATACCGGATATGGGGTAATCATGAATTATGCCATGCAAGTATGATGCATCATGATATCCTTGTTTGATTCAGGTAATTTGTGCTATTTTGTATTGGCAACCCAACAAGACTAACCTAAGTCATGTTATTCCTCCATCACCTCGACGGCACCTGAGGAGGCTCAAAGTGCCCATTGGCGTTCGCCGCCACAACCGCGGCGCCCGCGGCGGCAGCAGCCGCGGTGCCAATTTCCTGCGACAAGGAAAGGGCAGAAATGCCTGCGAGGCCACATTGGTCACATATTGTGCCTCCTCATCCTGTTCTTCGCCGACCTCCCTGTCGCCAAACGACATGTTTGGAAACCGGTTGCTATGGCTACACGCGGAACCGGAAAACACCCTTGAGCCAAAATGGCTACGAATAGTGCAGAAACCCATGAACAGTTTTACATGATCGAGGTCCACGGGCATAGATTTGGCGGACACACGCGAAAGGTACCTTTCGAGAAATGTGAACATTTGCGAAAGGTTTGCGGAAGATCCACGAAAGACCTAATAGCATCTACTCTATAATAAAGTTGTGTACTGTGTAAGCAAGGAAAAGTAAATTTTTCTTTATTTCTTCTTCAAGGACGAACAGATTTGACCGTTTTTTGTTACAGCTCGTATGCAGGTATCATACATGCAGGTATCATATGAAACTGTTCCCACAAGTATACCGCATATAAATAAAAGTGTTACGTTTGTCTTACGTTGCTGTGTTCAACAAATTATTGTCTCACCACTTGGGTGGCATCACTCTCTCCACTTCTGTGCGTCAGTTTCCTCGAGAAAGTTCTCTAGAAACTCGGTGTTGTTTTTCCCCGGGCCCGAGATGTAAAAGCGGAGGCACAATCATAAAATGTTTCTTATTGTTGTCGTCGACCACAGCTGCCATCAAGTCTCTTTCACGGATAGCGTCCTTGCAGGCAAGGACTAATCATCAATCTTCTCTTCATTCTACGTTTTTTTGACGGCACAAAGCGAAGACCCTCAACTAGACTTGAGAGATTGAAAATATCAAAGTGAAACCATTTTGCTTGAGGTTCGTTGCCTACATTTTCTGGTGTGACCTGGGATAAATTTTTGAAGCATTTGAGGTCCTCCTTTGAAACACACTCTTAACTTCAGACTGTTGAACACCAATGAACCATGAGTTTGAATAAGACAAAAAGACATCCCTAAAGTAAGTGGTTCTTTCAAAGTGGGAGTGCTGTGTCATGTGTGTGAGTGTAAAAATCTCAACATGTACAGAGGCTTGGTTCATTTTACGGCCCTTCATGGCAACCAAGTAGTCAACATGATCATTCCCATCTCACTGTTTACAAAACCAAAGCGGACCATACCCGAAATGAAATCCAATATTCTTCGCCGTTTCCGCGCTTCCCAAGCGACCTCCAGTCCATCCGAGTCGGTCTCCCTTACTAAACCACCTCATTTGTTTGCCCGCACGAATTTAAACAGGGAATGACCCAGATCCACCCCGAGCATAACTCCTTTTGGGCCATCGTCACGTTGACTGCATATCGGTGTAGACGTTCTTCGCCTGGGAAAACGGGGCCGCCGCAGCGGTGACGAATGTAACGAACGGAATCCGACGATGTAACCACCGCATTGCTATGTATAAAAACCTGTGAAAAATTACCAATCATATAACTGATCAGTCAGTTACAAGCATATCTATACCTGGGGTCACTGGGGTCTATTGGAAGATTCCTGGGGCACATCCAAATCCTAGATTTGTTGCGGATGGTGTGAACAAGTACAAGACCCTAAGGATCCAGGATCCCCTTTAAGTGGGTTTCTACAGTAGTGACCACGATTTTAGAAATGGTTCCCTCTCTAAAATCAAAAGCACCAGACTCAAACAGAATAAAATCCCCCAAGTTCCTGACCTAGAAACCACATCTCCAGAATGTATGTTTGAATTTATGGTATGCTCTTTGGTGTAGGAGGGGATGATAAATGCTCCCACATGAGGGCTGCAAATGCCTTAAGAAAATAATACAGCGCCACAAATTTGGAAAATCATGGAAACATATCGTCAACATCAACACTCACAAAGAATCCATGTCTTTCAACAAAAAAACTGGAAATATCATCAACATGAGCTCTCTCTCTCTCTCTCTACTAAAATCAGCATGGTCTAAGACTATGAATTCTCTCCAAAATCAATGCCCCTATGCTGCAAAAGGGGTACCTAGTACCCAAATACTGACCTTTAAAATCAGGACACACAAGTCACCAAAAATCTCTACATCAACGAGATTCAAAGAGCATCTACATCACGTTTTGCCTTGCTGAACATTTTACCTAAAAAACACTTTAGATGGAGCATATGTTATATATGTTCATTGAGTTTAGAGAGAAACACGGCAGGAGTATAATCCTGGACATCCAGGTATGTCCTAAGAACAGGATTTCCCCTACAATCCTATTCTGGGGATGCGATTGAGACCACCAATCCTACTCCAACATATAACCCTTGGATTATCTCAAAACGAGACTGGTGAGTAGGGAAGGACCCACGTGTTGACAAAACAAAGGTCCCTCAAATGAAGAAACCAATCTCTGTAAAAAGTTCTTTAGTACTCTAGTTGGTGGTTTCAACCCATTTGAAAAACATTAATCAAATTGGATGATTTCCCGGTGAAAATATATTTGAAACGACCAAGCCAGTACTCCTTATTTAGGACATCAAATGGATACTGCATGTTCCAAGTTGCTCGCTGTGGACAGTTCCACTAAACGTTTCGAAGCCAAGGTACTGGGATACCTTGGCTAAGACAAGGTAATGAGCCTGCAAACATTGGAAAACCAGTGGATTCCATGAAAGTGAATAAAGGTCCCTGAGTAAAATACTAGTTGGTGGGTTAAAATATAAAAAAATCTGGTGAAAATGGCTTCATCTTCCCCAATTTTCGGGGTGAAAATAAAACATATTTGAGTTGCCACCACCTAGAACACACGATGACCCATCATCATCTTCCAACTGCTACGTGATGAAACCATACCGGATACGTATTGGCGGACGTTCCATTCTGCTGAGTTTGGTAATCTACCTGCTGGTTTCAACGGATTTGAACACTAGAAGTCAAAGTGGGTCCATGTTCCCCAAGTTTGGAAACGACATAAAACAAAACAAATCATTTAAGCCAGAAGCTATAGTGGTGTTTGCTGTTGGATTTGCTAATTGCAAGCTATTAGTTGCTAGCTGACATGCAAAATGAAGATGTACATGTTCATTGATGATCTTCAGAGTTGTAACCGTTTCTGAAAACCATGGCCCCACAGCCACAAGCGGCATTTTAATTTGCTCCGCTTCTAGGCTTGACCAAAAAGAACAAAAAAGACCGACGGCCCACGCATGGATTGCGCCAAGTTGATATGATGCATTTTCTCACTGGCCTGTGATCAACTTGATCGGATCAATGATGGAAAATTTCGCAACGTTTTTTTGGATCTCCAGTTTCCACCAGCTTTGAAATCGCATTATTCTTAAGACAGCCAACAAAAAAAGGCTCAAACACCATCTAAAACCCGAGTCTGGGACTTATCAACATGACTTGGAAAAATGGGAACTGCAGCTTGGATGCTGGCGAATGTACAAAGTGGTAAAGCTTGGCTTTTAACAGCTAAATATGATGTCTTGAGTGGTCTCAGCACGTGTCTCTCTCTTTCTCTCTCTTTCATCTTTTTTATATCTAGAAAGGCTTTCAAATATTCACTCATATAGATGTATATAAATGTATGTATATAGTGTCGAGATGGCTCAAGACCGCCATTTTTTCTTTTTAAGACATACCCGCATAACAATATAATAAACTGTGTGTATATATGCACACATGTTCAAAAACAAAACAAACAATATCATTACACTCCCCACGACCTGCACAATCCAAGATGCTCTGCCAGTAGCCCAAGAAAGTATATATCCCTTCCGTTTGCACCCCTTCCACCAAACCTCAAAAAAAACAGAGGTTTTGTTTGAAGAAATTTCAACTTGATGAATCCCCGAGAAACGCCAAGCTGTTCAATCAAAACTAGATAGTTGGGTAGTTGAACCACTCATCTGAAAAGTAAACGTAATCAACTTGGGTTTGAGTTCGTATCTTCCCAACAAAAAAAACATCCGGGCCAAAGAAATCAAAAACAATCTTTTTTGTCTCATTCCCTCCTTTCTGGCCTTCCAGGAATGATTATCTTCCCTTTCCCGAAAGCCTCCAAACATGTTTGAGATTTGTTATTGTTTTTTAATGATTCCGCCGAGCATTTTGAGAAAATCAAACGGTTAAATCCAGTGGGGTGTTGCTACTAATGTATACGTATCTAAATGTAGCCACGTTTGTGACAGTGTTACATGAAATCCTTTTGGTGCTTGCATATTAGGATTCCCCAAAAAAACGAAGGATCCATAGGACGACAGTACGTATATTTACCCAGTTTAAGGGTGCACTTTCATGGCAAATCATTAGGTACATGCAAGATACACATGGATCTTGTATCATTCAGTCAGTGCTTTGGAGAAAACTTGTAAATTAAACTAAACTTAGGACGCAAAATCCCTTCCAGGGACAGACTGCCATTCTTGAAAGTTTAGCTAAAAACTCTCCGCACCTAAAGATGACAAACCACTGTTGGTGAGGGAGCACCCCAAGCTATAATAACCTTTATGGAAAGTTCTTGGTGCACCTTTAAACATCATTTGTCAAAATGGCTTCATCTTCCACAGGTTTTGAGGTGAAGAAAACAAAAGACACCACCACCTACTAGTACGTAGTGATTGGTGTTGGATGTGTTGAACATGTTGAATGCAAACTTCAAGTTTCTAGTTTGCTTGGGAAGTGGGGTTGTACTGTTCATTGATCATGAGTCGTTCTTAGCTGCCTTCTACTGTTGGTGGCCAACTATTCCACATCATAGAAATCAGATGAGTCGATCATCAAACGGGTGTTTCCAAAAATAGGGGTACCCCAAAATGGATGATGGAAGACCCTATTAAAATGGATGATTTGGGGGTAACAATATTTTTGGAAACACTCAAATATCGTATCTGGCAACCGGCATCCTCCACACACTTGACACATCTTTCTCCACCTTTGCAGTTGTTCCCCCAATGTCCTCACAACATGTTGGCGTGCTTCCAGCAGGGGGCTGAAGGCATCTTGGTTGGTGACACGGCGAATTTGACAGCTGAACAGGAGGTTGCGAAACATGGCTTACTATAGTACAACTTAAGTGTTCATATAATTTTCAATGTGCTTCGCCATCTGCTGATTCCTAAGGAAGGGCGGAAACGTCACTAACCCTGCTCTCGTGATGAGTGGGATCAACGAGAATCAACCAAACAACCAAAGTGCCGGTAGCTTCAAGCGGGAGGAGATCCCTACATTACTGTTCTTAGCTACATACTACAATTCATGAAATCAGATGATACATCACCCAAACTGATGACTTCATGCAAAGGTCTATTGGCTACCTTTCTGGACATCGCGGGACGAAAGCTTGACAAAGCAGACGATGCTAAGGAGCATCCCATACAAGATTTCCAACATGTCCTATTAGATCCATTGTATGGGGTCTTATCCATGTATCCAACATATGTGTCTAGAAAGTCCAAGGTATCACGCCATAATCTATAGCGCCCTGTTGGCATCTCAACTGATCGTGCCAATTCGAACTTTGGTTGCAAACATTGGAGCTTTGATGGTTTCCGTACGGGCTAAACATTTATGGGACAAACAGGGCACCTCCCTGGTAATCTGAGGATGAACCCATCAGGTTGACGTGCTGTACGGTATGCCTCACTTCCCAAATCCAAGGATGAAGCCGGAGCTCAACACCAAGATTGAGGACTTCCGAACCCACTACAACAAGGTCCTGCAGACTCAAAGCGAGGCTATGCAGCTTGAGGTGGAACCGGATAGGCAATGACCTGAGTTGGCCGCCAAGTGAATGCAAAGAACCATATATAGTCGAAGGAAGTTTAGAAGTCTAACTTCCGACAATATGTAGAGTTGAAAAGCAGAGTCGCACAGCAGTCATGTCAGTAGCAAGAAGATCAACATGTGTGTAGAGTCAGTCGCAAGAAGATCAACATGTGTGTAGAGTCAGTAGCAAGAAGACCAACATGCGCATAGACTCAGTAGCAAGAAGATCAACATGCGTGTAGAGTCAGTAGCAAGGAGTTCAACATGCGTGCCAAATGTTAGAGACGTCGCGAATCGCTGTGTTTTTTCAATGAGTCGTGGTTCCTGATGTTCGAAAAGTAGCCTCGCTAAAGCGGCGGGTGCGGAGGTAGCTGTTCTGGCCGACAGGTGAAAAATGGCACGCTGCTGTGGCGCGAAGCACATTTGCAAGTCAAAATGCTGAAAACACCACATTCGCGGAGCCATTTTGGAAGTTCAGATGTTCCAAAATGCCACGCGGCTGTGGCGCGAAGCACATTTG